>CATIWQ010106906.1:0-16399 GCA_949673415.1 Euphorbia schlechtendalii
CGATTTTGTTATATTGAATATATCTATAAGTAAACTATATGGTAACTATAAGATAACTATAAAATGTGATTTTGTTACATCAAAAATAAATTCAAATACAAAAAATAAATAAAAACACATAAATGTAACATGTTTACATTAATTATAAATACTATAAATAAAGTAAAATAAAATCATGGTAAAAAATACAAAAAAATTACGTTGTTTTGAAATAACTATAAGATAACTATAAAATTCGACGAGGTTATCATAAGGTGGTAGAAATGTAAATTCAAAACCTTGATAATATACTTTTGACAATTAAATTAAATAATCGATAAAAAAGTAATTATTTATACCAAACATTGTATTTTTGTGTATTTTCCCTAATTAAATATTCAAATTGAAGTCGAACTTAGTATAAAAATTGCGTCAGATTATTCAAATGGCTGTTTCGGTTCTTGATTAAATAAATAGATAAAATATATACCAAAATAAAACAAATTTGAAATTATTTATATCTGTACGAAACAACGGTCTACGAGAATGGCTGACCTTTGGAGAACGGAGAATATAATACACAAGAAATGATATACATATCATACTAAATAACGTTACTATGCTCTTAGTTACAATTTTACCATGTTGTAAACAAGTAGAGCCGAGCAGAGCAGAGTTTTGGTATGTTTATATTTTCGTTTGTTTAATTTTTAAACGAACACGAGCAAAACCGAGCTAGAATTCAAGTTCAAAATTATATTCTTGTTCTGCTCGTTTGTTTACGAGCTGTTCATGAACAATTCATTTATTTGTTCGTTAACTGTTTGTTAATTTATTCATAAATGAGCTCGTTTATTTTTGTTTACAAACAACATTTACGTTGTATACCAAAATTTTAGATAAAAAATGAGCCAATAATGTATTTTAAAATGTGCCATAATATTGGAATGGAATAAGTATATATTCATGTTCATTCAATTTCATATATCTATGATCTTGTTTAAATATTACTAAGAGTTTAGTTTTTATCATGTAAAAAATATAACCGAGCTAGTTTACGAACATTAATCGAGATTGTCATGAACTTGTTCGTGGATCTTTAATCGAGTTTGTTCATGAATTCACGAGCCGCGACTCGTTTACTATTCGAGCTCAAAATTATGTTCACGAACTATTCATTTATTAATCAAGTTGAGTCGAGCTATTACCGAGCTGAAAGCCGAGCTGTTCATGAACGGTTTTGCTCATGTACAACCATATGTATTTGAGTGCATTATTTCAAATTTCTCTCAAATTGTATCAAAATACAATTCAAATCCCTTCTAATAATGTTTTCAAAGCCTTGTTTGGCAGAGATTTAACAGTTATTAAATATTACTTATTCATAATTTAATGCTTGGTAAATCAAGCACGTGTTGCGCTGATAAGATGGTAAAATGATAAATATAGACATAATTTTAATTAATAAAATTAAATAAACTAGTATAAGTTTTATAATCCAAATTAAGTTTTAAAGATGACAATTCATTATGTATTGGATTGCATCAGTCCACAACTATTCAAGTAATTGTTGAGTAATTCTTCAAATTTTTGGAGTAAAATTCCTATCAGATACTTGCAGAATTGGCCTTGTTAATGTAGTTCTATATTATTGTGCCATTTTACATCAACTGCAGGCAACAGAGATTCTGGTAGAACTTAGTTAGATCGGAAAACATTCACTCCTAGACAACTGCTATTTTTTCCCTTTGTTTGCTTTGCTCCCTAGACAAATTATATCACTTGTCTTCCTTTTTTAATTTAATCTTTTCTTTTTACATTTTTTTTTTGTTCATGAGCTATGTTATTAGTTTCTCTCTTTGATTGCGCTATTTTTCCGTTCTTCCTCATTTCTTTCTTTTTGTCATTCCGGCGAGTTTATCTTTTTGGTTGTGCGATTTCCATCTTTCCTCTCTTTTTTTATTTGTAATTTTCGCTTCTGATTTTCTTTTTTTCATCCTTCTGAATTTTAGATTTTTGTTTTCATCTTTCATATCTTTGTTTTCATCTTTTACATCTTTGATTTCGCCAGTGATTCTCATTCTCTCTCTTTTTGCAGTATTTTCGACAGCTTTTTTCTTAGTTTTTAATTCTAACTTTGCAATTTTGTTTAACTTTTAAGATCTGTATCAATGGAGAGTTGATTTTGTTTTTTCTGTGTTTTCAATTATAATTTAAGTTTTCCTCTTTGAGATCGCGATTATATTTTCCTCTTGAGATTGACAATATGTGATTTGGCACATTCTGTTATGTGTATTTTTTTTTTTTATCAACAGTGACGAATCCAGGAATTTTTTACTTTGGTGTGTACATCCAAATATCAAATGTTTTAAAAATTTTAATAATTTATAAATTCATGAAAAAGTTAAGAAATAATAATGGTGAATATTTTGTTGTGAACAATAAAATTGTAAAAGAAATACTAGAGCTAAATTTATAAAGATATATTGACATTTAGTAAAAAAATGCATTTTTCTAAGATAAATATGCAACTTTAATATTAATATGAGGTCCAACATTAATTTTTAATGGGTTTCAAATGCTATTTAATAATAAATTTATACTAATTTTTTTAAAAAAAGTAGGGTCATTGGACCCCACATCATCCCCACTGTTTATCAAGCCTTTCGTTTTTCCAACAAATCTTTTTCCTATCTTCATTCACTTTCGTCAGTGGATATTGGTGTTTTGGTTCAATATGGCAGAGCTTTGGAATTTTTGTAATTTATGATGTTAATGGAGTGATTGTTGATAAATTTGTTAGTTTTTTAATTTTGAATAAATAATATCAGTGAATATTAGATGAATGAAGATGGAGATATATTCCAGGTTTTTTGTTAATTTGGTTTAATGGTTGTTAAAAGAGCTATTGTACCCCTCATTGGGGTTATATATGAACAGAGCTACTCGTGAACAACTCGATGTTTGGCTCAGTTAAAGTTTGTTCGAGCTTGACTCGATAATAAAAGAGCTTGATCGTGAACAAAAACTTGGTTCATGTCAATAAACGAACAGAGCTTGAACAATGAGGTACTCGACTCGAAAGCTCACGAATATGCTCAATAAGCGGCTAACTAACATACTCGCGAAAAGCTCGTTAATAGGCTCGTGGACATGTCTAGAAATAAGAATATTATATTTATCAAGTATGAGTATAATATGAAAAACAAATATGCATAGATATATATGTTGTGTTAAATTTATTTATTTTTAAGAGTTTAAATAAGGTTAAAATACATGACACTATTCTTATTGAAGTTAAAATATAATTTTAAGTGTGAAACTCGGCTTAGGCTTGTCAACAATTAATTAATACATTTAGTTAAAGCTCGACTAAGCTTGATTTAAATAAAGCTCGAGCTAGGCTCGAGCTTGGTTTGACCAAGCTCGACTCAAATCGAACTTGGTTTGATTAAGCTCGGCTCGGCTCTGCTCAAGTTTATAAAAAATTTAAACAAACAAAACTTGAATAATTAGTGTTCAAGCTCGGCTCGTCTCGTTTACAGCCCTGCCCCTCATATATCATTCTTATACCTTGTTCAAGACATCTTTTTATAATGTAAATCTGCTATACCACTCTTATATTTAGTACAAGACATCTTTTACCACTCTTAACCTTTAATGGAAAAAATGTATTTAAAGTGTTGTTAAAAAGAGCTCTTATACTACTCTTATACATGTTGTCAAGGGTGGCGCCAAGGGGGCCATGGAGGGTCAATGGACCCTCCAACGGCTAGGAAACACCACTTATAAAGGTGTATACAATGCCTGGAATAAGGTTTTTTGATAAGCTTATGTGACACCCAAACCCTGCCAGGTGAAGAAGATGAGAGCCCAAATTGGGCTTTGAACCTATTTTTTAAAGGGCTTTTTATATAAATACCTCATGTAATATTTCAGTTTCATGCTTGCTCCCATGCATTTGATAAAATACCCCAATTGGATAAACTAATTAACAAAATACCCATTTTTCAAATTTATATGTCCCCCTCTAATTAACTACCATATCTCCACTAATTAATTAACTCACGATTTGAGGCACATTTCATATAGAACACAATGAGCTGCAAAATGGAAACAATTCTAAACGATTCCAATCTTCTTCAACCCCCTTTTCTCCATCATCATTTACCTAAGAATAAGGAATCTTGAACTTGATTCCATTAATCTGCAACAAGAAATCTGCAAACGACGGATAAGTTGCAAAATAGGAAAACTTGTAATCAGTTCCACCCTTCATGAGAAAATATGACAAATAAAAAAAAAGATTTTTTTCACAAATGCAAGAATATGAATAAATAATTTAGCCAAATTCTTACTAATTTAAGAATATCTAACAATTAGATTTAATTGTAATTTTATCTAACCTAACCTTCTCTTTCTTAATTAATTTGAATTTCTTAACTTAAAATGACCATATCTCTCAAACTGTTAATTTTTCGAAACGATTCTTTAGAATATTTTGATAATTTCATTTTTATCTTTAAAACAAGATCCAACTCGATATACTTTCGATAAAAAAATTGAAAGTTAAAATTGTTATAATTCATATTATACGAGTTTGCATTTTGGTATCATTTTCATTATACCAGATTTCTTTATATCTAATTTTTTCCAGGTGATATAATGCGTATTATACAAGTTTGCAATTTAGTATGATGTTCATTATACCAGATTTTTTGTATAAAAAATCTGGTATAATGAACATTATATCAAAATGCAAACTAGTATAATATGAATTATACCAGTTTTTGTTGAAAGTATATCGAGTTTGATCTTGTTTTAAAGATAAAAATGAAATGATTAAAATGTTTTAAAGAATCATTTTGAAAAAAATTAATAGTTTGAGATATATGATCGTTTTGAGTTAAGAAATTCAAACTAATTAAGAGAGAGAATGTTGATATTTGTAGAATTGTAATTCACATAAAAGTTTAAATAAGACATATAATAAAAAAAATTACTAATATATGTATTTAGAATAAAATTACAATTAAATCTAATTAATTAGCATTCCTTAAAATTTCCCATGTAAAAATAACCATTTTCTTTCTTGGTCGGCCCTATTTCTTGAACATAACGTGGGCCCTTGAAAGTAGTTAATATTTTATAGGGAAATACAAAAAAAATACAATGTTTAGTATAAATAATTATTTTTTTGTCTATTACTTTTTTTTAAAAATTTTTTTGCCTTATTTGGGCTTACATTAAATAGAAAGGAAAATCCCCAACCTACCCCGGATGTGACTCGAACTTGAGACCTCTAAAATTCGCAGCTTCCGTCTTAACCATTAGGCTAAGACCTCAGTCACTTTTTTTTGTCTATTACTTAATTTAATTGTCAAAAGTGTATTGTCAAGGTTTTGAATTTACATTTCTACCACCTTGTGATAACCTCGTCGGATTTTATAGTTATCTTATAGCTATTTCAAAATAATGTAATTTTTAGTTTTTTTTTACCATGATTTTATTATACTTTATTTATAGTATTTTATAATTAATGTAAACATGTTATATTTATGTGTTTTTATTTATTTTTTGTATTTGAATTTATTTTTGATATAACAAAATCGCATTTTATAATTATCTTATAGTTAATTCAAATTGATGTAATTATGTTATATTTTTGCTATAGTTTACTTGTAATATGTCAAATTGATATAGTTGTGTTATATTTATTTGTATTTAATTAAGTGTGTGTTTTAACCATGTGACAACTATAAAAGAACTATAAAATAAATATGTATCAGTATAAAAAGTTCGGAAAAAGTATAGCATCATGGATCTTATTTTGAAGGGAAACATAAAGATGAAGAAAATATTCTAAAATGACATGTTGAAAAAATGAACGGGTTGTGAGATAAATAAAAAATAAGAAATTAGATTTAAAAAAAGAAGAGGAATGTAAAAATATAAATAAGAATAGTTTAGAAAGTAAAACTTTCAAATAAATTGTTGAAAATATACTAATTATGTAAATTATCCTATTTTATACTTTAAAGTAACTAAATTTATTGTTTATATATCCAAGCTATTTTACGATGGACATGCTTAAAGCCAAAAAGCTTAGCTTAATGCATCTACACCCCTGAACTTGTCCAAAAAGGGTTGTTTTCACCTTTAACTTTGAAATGTGACAGATAGCCCCCTGTACTTGTCTAAAACGGGTCATTTACCCCCTTGTGCTGACCTGGCTTGCCACGTGGATGATCATCAAAATACACGCACGTGAAGTATATTATGGAATAGAAAATGAATAAAAAAATCCATAACATTCTAATTCTTACCATTCAAAATCACTAATATATGTTCTTCGTCTTCTTCAAAACTTTATCTCTATTCTAAATATTTTCTTCAATTAATCATAATATTGTATTGATTCTTGGCCCGTCATTTTCATCTTCTTATTCTTGAAACCGATATTTTTAAGAGGGGGTAAAGTAACGCGTTTTAGACAAGTACAAGGGACTATTTGTCACATTTCAAAGTTCAGGGTGGCAACAGCTATTTTTGCACAAGTTCAGGAGGTGTAGATACATTAAACCAAAAAGCTTTAATCAAACTGAAATTAAAATCAATTTAAGTTTGTATATTTTAATATTTAATTTATGTAGTTTTATATTTCTTTTTATTTAAGAATTTTTCAATAGTTACGTTATTTACACATAATTATTACTGCAAATTCCTTTTCATCTCATTCATTCAAATATGATATAACACAAATTAATGATATTTATAACAAATAAAATATCAGAAAAAGTACCTTAATTTTAAAAAATTAATTTATAATTGTATTTTAAATTTTCTGTAGATTATTAAAATACCAAAGTAAAAATAAATCAAATATTTAAAAAATATTTGTTTTTCAAAAAATAAATAAATTATTATGTCATTGTTATTTTATGTTTTACATATTAATAAAAAATTGTACTCTGTCTTTACAACCAATCAAAACTGATTTTAGAAAACTAAGGCAGTGGTTATATACTCACCAAAAAATACTTTCAAAAGGCACGTTGTCGTGTCTCAAATACTGAAGGCGATTTTTGACCTTCCGAGAGCGGACTCCTGGCCCCTCTTGGCACCGTCAATGCATGTTATTAGGCATCTTTTACCAAAATAAAAATTATTATACCACTCTTATACATCAAATAAGACCTTTTCATAAAACAATATGTTTAAATGGTTGTTAAAGAGCTCAACAATCTTATACCACTCTTAAGGCATCTTTTTTTTTTATGATAAGAACTGTTATACCATTAGTATACCTTGTTAAGACCTTTTGGTGAAATAAATTTGTTTAATGACTCTTAAAAAGAGCTCTGATACTACTCTTATACCAATTTTTTGCTTGTTTTGATTTACTCTCTAAAACGAAATCTCTAAAACATAAGCTTAACGAAAACAGAATCACACATAAAAAAAGAAAAAACTATGAAAATAAAAAATTGAGAAGAAGAAAATGAAAGGAAACAAGAATGAAAGAATCATGGATGAAAAGAAAGGAGGAGAGCTCCTAAAGGCCCCATAATCGTTAGTATTTAATATAGATGTACTGCCTGTTAACAAGGTCAAATAATGACAAGCGCGTGCATTCCACCCAAAACCCCCAGGCGGATTATATCCGCCAATAGCGGAGAAAGATGTTATGTCAAGGCTAGGAATGTTTCTACCAATCTAGGCGGACCCAATCTGCCCTGATAGTAAAGCCTCGGTAATCATCTAGGCGGACTGAATCTGCCCCGAATTTGGAAGAGACCAAGTCTTACCCAATTTCAAAGAAGTGTCCAGGCGGCCATCAAGCTAAGTCGGCTTGTCCGCCTGGACTGAACCTGAGGCCTTGTGGGCAAAGAGTCTAATTAAGATTCTAAGTCTACAAGGAGAACTCCATAGTTAAAACTCTCACTTTAAATAAACTTTATCCTATCAACGGGATAAAGATCCCTTCAAACTAGAACTTTGGTTGATTCACACATTGGATCAGACTAGGGGGCATTCAAGGAATATAAAAGGACCCTTTGGATCACCACGCAAAGGTATGTATTCTGAAAATAAAAAACTCCCTACCTCCTCTCTTAAACCCAATCTAACTTAAGCATCGGAGAGGCTACGCCGGTCACACGGCTAGTCCCCCATAGCAACAGTTTTGTCTTGCAGGAACCATCAGACCACGTCAAAGAGGAGCTTTTGGAGTTAACTTCAGTCAGAGAATTAATGAGTGGAACTATGTTCTAGGCTTAAATTAACATTAGTACGGTGAGCGTGGACTGAATTTACTTGCTCAGGCGAGAATCTCAGTTCACACGAACATTCTGATAATCGAAAAATTTCAGTTCCTAGTTAATCTCAGATGGCTCACAATGGAACAAGCAATCATCCCCCAACTACAGGGATAAATGTCACCGGGGCGCCACCGCCTAAGGCTGGCGAACGCCTCCAAGGTGACGAACCCACGGGAGGAGATAACCCACTCCTCCAATTATAACAAAAATACAAAATTACCCTGGAAGAAATGGAGGCGTATCAGAAGTCAGTTGTCGAGATGTACATCTCTTTCGGTGTGATGTATGGAGATCTGAGCAAGGCTGGTTTGATCATATCCATGCAAAATACAATACCGCCTCGTAACTTGATTGATGACTTTGACAGCGCTTCGCAAGGGCTTATGCCACCACACCTCTACAACATCAACCAGCCACTTGTCACGCCTATCATCCCTCACACAAATTCGAAGATCGCTTCCACCGCACTCTCGATAACCTCGGATATCATAACCATGTAGCCCATGGAACTGAACTCAGTCGGGCAGTCAACATAATTATCATTACTCCAGGGATTAGTTTCGGCAATGGAGGATGGTCAGATTTCGCCTTGAGACATAGGGCCAACGTTGGTCGCCATCCAAGGGTTAGGAATAGGCAAGCAGCCTGAACTAATCCTAAAAGCTAGAAATTTAAAGCGGGCTGTTGAGCTAGAAAGTGAAGAGGAGGATGACCCAGAATTTGAAAAGAAAGCCAAGAAGGTTTTTGCAAAATTGGCTGTCCCTTACCAAGAGGCAACATCGAGGACTAACTTTTCGCCATTCAAGAAAAACATCCTCGATCAAACCTTTCCCAGGCTCGTCTACATACCTACTTTCGATAAATACATAGGAAAAGACGATCCTAATTATCACGCTGGTGACTTTAAGAATCGAATGGAAATGGCAGGGGCCATAGAAGCATATATATGCTGATACTTCTCGGCCACGCTATTGCGGACCAATGGCCCGATGGTTCACGTCACTTCCCCTTAAATCAATAGGAAGTTGGGATAAGCTCAGCGACGCATTCTGCAAGAATTTTTTGGGTTCCACCCCAACCGGGCTGGTAACAAGGAGTTTACACAAAATTGTGCAGAGGCTAGAAGAAAGTCTTCATGATTATTACAACCGCTTCAATGAAGCCTGCCTGGAAGTACGAGACTTAGACTATAGCACCACCAAAGAGGCAATGCTAAAGGGCACACGTAGCAGAGACCTTAGGAATGCGATCTATACTAGACATCCCAAAAGCCTGCAACAAATGCTTGGCATGGCCAAGGATCAGATCCTAGCAGATGAAATAAATCTCAATCGAAGAAAAGAAGGTTGGGGCAGTGAAGCAAAGAGAGAGAGGATAGACCAAGATTTGACTATAGAAGGTGGAAAGGATGAGGTGGATCTAGTCGAGCAGATATCTTGATCGAGAAGAAGACCGCCCCAGGTTGAACGCATCTCTAAGCTAGATACTAGTGGCAATAAAAAAAACTCCAGAAAAGAAAAACATCTGATTCCCCAAAATTCCTGAGGGAGTCTCCTTGGGGTGAGATTTGAACAAGTATTATGATTACCACAAGGCCAGGGGTCATCACACTGATGACTGTGGATCTCTGGTAGACATAGTACATGAGCTTATCAAAGCTGGGAAATTTAGCCAGTTCGTAAAAGGAATCACTAAAAGACATGAAAGAAAAGAAGGAAGCGAAGACGAGAGGGAAGAAGACTCGAATAAAAGGCTCGGTGGCACAAAAGGAGTTATCATGGTGATTGCAGGCGGACTACAATTCGAGTCCCCTATAATGAAAGCTAGAGGCTCAACCAGTAGGAAGAGCAATGTCAACGGTGAGGCGGAAATCCTGAAACCATTCAGGAGAGATTCGCTAGTCGAAAAGCAGCACGCCGACCCCATAATCGTAGAAGCAATAATGGAGAATTTCATAGTAAGAAAAATCCTTCTGGACACTAGCATCTTGGTGACTATTGTCGCCAAAAGTGTTGTGGAGAAGTTAGGAGTGCACCACTCCCGGATTCAAGCTGGATGTTCGCCACTCATTGGGATTAACGGCCAACCCATACAATCCTTATGCGAGGTTACGTTAGAGGTGGAAATGGGAAGCCTCCAACATAAGTTCCGTGGAAAATTAGAGTTCACCATCCCTGACATCTCAGTGGGATTCAACGTTATATTGGGTAGGCCCTTCTAAACTAAAACCCGCATGCTCATCTCCCCAATGGACTTGGTATTTCACATACCAACTACCAAAGCGATCGCGGTAGTAATTGGCAACCCCCAAGTAGCTCAGGAGGTATACCTGGCCTCATTGCACAGAGAAACACTCCTAGTGGAAGAAGAGTTGGAGGCAGACTGACCGGAGAAAATCGAGGTGGTGAAGAGTTGGAAGAACTCAAATTTGGCGCAGAACGCTCGCTTAAAATCGAGAAGAGCCTCTGTAACGATGCAAAGGAAGAAATAATTTGCGCTCTCACTAATCAGCAACATGTTTTCCCATGGTCATCTGAAGACCTCGTAGGTATTAAACCTGAAGTCATGCAACACAAGTTAAACTTAAACCCAAGCGCCGAGCCGGTCATTCAAAAGAAAAGGAAGCATGTACCTGAGAGATAGAGAGCCATCGAAGAAGAGGTAAGCAAACTCTTGAAGGTTGTACACATTTGAGAGGTTCATTATCCGACTTGGTTATCCAATGTTGTGCTGGTAAAAAAACTAAGTGGAGCCTACAGAATGTGCGTGGACTTCACTGATGTAAACAAAGCCACACCAAAAGATGCCTACCCACTCCCATGCATGGATCAGTTAATGGATGCAACGGTAGGCTATGCATTCTATTCGTTGTTAGACGCAAAGTGCGGATATAACCAAATACCCATGCACCTCGTCGATGAAGAAAAGACATCCTTCATAACTCATGAAGGCACCTATTGCTACATAGTCATGCCCTTTGGTTTGAAGAATGCGGGAGCAACATATCAAAGGCTGATCAATGAGATGTTTCGAGATGAGATAGGGAAGTCAGTGGAAGTATACATGGATGATATGATAATTAAAAGCAAGAGCGAGGTGGAGCATGTGGAGGACATCAGGAAAGTCTTTAAAGTCTTGTAAGAATATCGCCTTAAGCTCAAAATTTGGAAAAGTGCACCTTTGGTGTGAAAGGAGGCAAGTTCTTAGGGTTCATGATTTCCCAACGAGGGATCAAGGAAAAACCAAAGAAGATCGAGGTAATTCTAAAGATGGAATCGCCTCAAACCCTTAATGAAGTCCAACGATTGAATGGCAGGATCAACGCATTAGGAAGATTTATATCTTTCTCAGTCAATAGATGCATGTCTTTCTACAAGGCCATGAAAAAAGATAAAGACTTCTAATGGGATCAACCCTGCCAATAGGTATTCGAAGATCTAAAGAAATTCCTAGGAAAACCACCACTCCTCATCACACCCCAGCCAGACGACACACTTTACATATACCTGGCCGCCACCAACGAGGTAGTAGGAACAGTACTAGTTCGAGAGGAAAGATAGGACCAGTTCCCAATATACTACACTAGCAAAGTGCTGAGGAATGCTGAGCTAAGATATCCTCAGATTTAAAAGCTCGCCCTGGCCTTGACCTCAGCCTCCACTCGGTTGAGACCCTACTTCCAGGCCCACACAATTGTAGTAAGGACTAACTTCCCATTGAAAAACATCCTCCAACGACCTAAGACATTGGGGAGACTGGCTGAGTAGGCCATCCATTTGGGGGAACATGACATAAGATTTGAAAGCAGAAGCTCCATGAAAGCATAAGTTCTGGTAGATTTTGTAGTAGAATTCGCAGGGCTTGAGCCCGCCAAAGAAATCAAAACTAAAGAATGAGAAATCCTTATAGATGGAGCATCCTCTCATGAAGGAGCCGAAGTCGGCGTATACATTCGAGGCCCCTAAAAAATCAAATTCTCTTACGCAGCCAAACTAGCTTTTCCCGTGACCAATAATGCGGTAAAGTACGAGGTAGTTATCAAAGGGCTAGAGCTAGCTCGAGAGATAGTGCCAGATCGATTGCTGCTTAAGAGTGACTCGAGGCTGGTTGAGAACCAAATTAATCGAAACTTCGAGATGAAAAACAGAGAAATGGCAAAGTATCTCTTAAAGGTAAGAAATCTTGTAGAGATACTTGAGTCAAAAGGTGTAGCCTGGAAGATTGAACATATTCCCAGGAAAGAAAATGAGCGGGCAGATGAATTAGCCAAGGCTACTTCGAGCAAAGAAGAGTGGAAAACCATCGCATGCCCATATGAGGTAATCACTCACCCAAACAACGAAATGGAGGCAAGCTTAATAATAGAGCAGCAAGATCTCGGATGGATGAAGTCCATCTACGATCACCTCGCCATGAACAAACTATCTAACAATAAAATTAAGGCTACCAAAGTTGTAAGGAAAGTGTGTGCACGGGATTTTATGCTCGACTCGCGAGTTCAATGATGAAGTTGTAATTTTTCCCTTGTTAGCTTTTCACATTTTGCAGGGTCTCGAAATTGTCCGGAAATCATCTACCTTGTTTCTTTAGGCCTCTTTTCCCATAAAAAGCCCAAATAAAGAAGAAAAGCCCGCCTGTATGCGATATCGTTAATGATATTGGTGATATTGTTAACGATATAGCTATAGCGTTAATGATATTGAATTGATAGTAGAACTAGAATTGCACTTTGTGGACTTTTTCAACCAAAAATTAAAAATTTTACAAATTTCTTAGATTTCATCATTGAAAATCGACAGCCACATCCCACTAAGGACTTTGGATCCCCAACATTTGCATAGGGATGAGGATTTTGGTTGAAAAAAGGGAAAAAAGTAAAGGAAAACTTGGACTTGTCTTTTTAGATAGAAGGGAGCCCATAAGGGGCTAAATTCAATTAGCAAAAGAGGGAGGAGAACTCAGCAGCAAGGAGGGAGCTTAGATTTTCCAGCCAAGAAGAAAAAACCAAAGCAAAAAACCAAGTAGAGAGCACAAATAAAACAAAAACCGAAAAGTCACAAGTTTTAGTTTTTCAAGTGTTTTTAAGCCTACATCTAAGGGAAGAAGGACTCCTACCTCCTCTCTTCCTCTCCTTACAAGCCATATCCCAGAAGCTTAGCCTTCCCGCTAAGAGGAGATCTTTACTCTCCATTTTCACCAAAACCGCAAAACCGATCCTAAGAAACGAGGACTTTCCGGGTACTTTCGGGGACCAAGAAAAGTGGATTCATAGGTATGGGGTAAGCCTCTGAGTTCCTAGAGTTTGTGCTTACGTTCATGTGCTTATCTTTTTGAAGTTTTGTTTTCTTTTCGGTTGTTTTCGGTTATTTCCCATTTCCACGCACCATTCTATTTTCTACAATTTTCAGTATTATTTCGAACCTTTTTGGGTGTTTTCTTTACATATACATATTCTAAACATCCTAAGCTTTTTGGAATGATAAATATTATCAAAATCCATTAAGTATAGTGAAAGATATGATCGTTTGAAGTTTTGGATTTTGTTTTTGCTGTTTTCTGTGTTTTCATGCAAGTCTGGAAACTCGATATCGCTAATGATATCACCTGATACCATTAACAATATTTCCTAATGCCGTTAATGATATTGGCCTCGGTAGAATGCAGTTTTGCTCTGTTTCACTTCGTTTCGAACCGTTTAAGCCTGGAATGACCCGCTAAGACCCTTTTGAGTTTGGAAACTCATCATTGGGGGTAATAAACCTCCAAATTGTGATTATTTAGGATTTATAAATGATTTATTAAAGTTTTAATATGTTAATTGAAGTTTGGAGTAGCAACGGAAGCGCTTCGGGCCTTTCATTTAGATATCGCCCTTCACAAGAAAGTCGATAACGATATGAATGACATCGTTACCGTTGTTAACCCAAACGATGACTATATTATGCATATTTGGCCTAGATTTATCTTTCTAAATGCTATTTTAGGTCACCCCCACTAAGGGATTAAAACGCGTTCCCAGATAACAGTCCTCACCACATTGCCATGCGGTAATTTTCACTAATAAAAATCGACCAACATAAATGTAAATAAAAATGAACCATTCTTTCATTTTAACAACTCTAAATCATCGACGTTTTAATTAGGCCACACGGGCCTTGCTAAAATCCAATCGAACATACTACCATATCTCGTGCTAACCTTTGTGGATGTAGGTTAGATGTATGCCTAGGGATTTATCTTCCTTCGGGTATTTCCAATACTTTTATAGGAATTGTAATTAATAGATTAGGCAGGCGGTTTCATCCCCCGAGCTTTGTAATTTATTAATTTACTTTCCCGCATTTACTTAATGCTTGATGTATGGATTTACTACTTTCCTCATGTGCGTTAAATCATACATCTCAACCTCAAAATGACTTAAGTGCGAATATGAACAATTAAGAGAACACGATTTTCTGTAGATGTAATATAATGTGATCCAATAAGAAATAAGCAACTTATCCCAATCCTAAATCTCTGTGTCCTGGTGGGCTATCCCATGGACGTTAAGCCTCACAAGACTCTAATTCCTGGAAAGAGCTAATCTAGGTGGCGACTCCACACTAAGAGACTGTGGATTCGTGTTCGAACTGATCTGAATAAACGTTTTCACCCTCTCTTTCAACCTTTTTCCCTGGTCCCTGCCCCGGCGCGCATATTTTTCCAAACACCTCGGTGGACCATGCATATTTTTCCAAACACCTCGGTGGACCGCGCCTCTCAAATGCGTGCTCTCAACCCACCGCTCCGTGTCATCCGCTCACAGTGGTAACTTCGCTGGGGATTTTTCTAAAAACTTGTTTTTCAAAGGTTTTAGATTTTGGATAAGTGCTAAAAATTATTGATCACATTACTGATAAGTGTATAATTACACTTATTATCACATTAATTTTATACAATAAACACTATAGTTTTAGTCATTTTTATACTTCATAGAAAAGATATCACGTGGTATGTAGTTGTTTTTTTATGCAAATGCAGATACTAGGTAAATCTTGGGAGTAAAATGAGCTAAAGTGGAATTCTATGAAAAAAGAGTGAAAAGGTGCAAAAAGATGTGTGAAACTTAACGATTTAGCTTAGAATCGAAGCTGTCGAAGATCGATGAAGTTACAAGAAGAATTCTGAGTAAAACTCAATTTACGATCACGACAATCATTCACGGTCGCGACTTGTTTACTTCAGAAACAGAAGATTGCCAATCAAAGATTCACGGTCGTGACATATATATCGCGGTAGCGACATGGACGGTTTTTTGGTATTATCTTTTTAACTAACAATCACCAGATAAGCATGATCAACTGCCATCAACTACCAATGAACAGACACCTATCAGGAGTTAACCAATCATGAAAAGGTGCTTATCCATTGTGGATTATATCAAAGCTTCTCAACCAATCACAATGGAGAGATGCAATCTTTCACCAATGACACAACCCTTCGTTTGGAAAGACACAACCCTTCAAACTCTATAAATAGGGTTCCAATCCTCTTCAATTTCATGCATTCAAGAAGTGCAGCAGATTAGTGTGGCATAGAGTGGAAAAAGTGAGAGAGAGAGAGATATAGTGTGTGTAGATAGAGTCGCTACGTTCTTAAGTGTTAGCGAGAAAATGTTTAAGTGATCTGAATCTTTGTTTCGATCACTAGATTTCTTTATATTCTTGAGCGATTGTTGTATAAGTGTACTTGCAAATCACTTATCAATAAAAGTTTTTGTTCTTCAATATTCGTTTGTTTGATATTCGCCAAGAATAGTATCCTAGTGGAGGTTCTGTACGGGCCGAGACCGAATTCAAAGCAGACGCAGGAATTGTGGGAATTGATGATTCCCATTAAAGAGTGGATGGATCAACTTTAGCTTTCACTTGCATACCTTACAACTTTGCATGCTTTCTACTTATACTTTCTATTTCAAAGTTTATGATATGTCTATGTGTCATAATGTGTATTTCGTGTTGAGTCTCTTATATTAATCAAGTTATATGCGTTGGAGTTAATTTTAAGAGTAGTTTCGGGGTTAACAATATCGTGTATAATCACTGGATCTGTGATATAAC
>CATIWQ010106909.1:0-14185 GCA_949673415.1 Euphorbia schlechtendalii
TTTCTAATCTATCACATCTATATTTACTCAACTTTTCGTTCTAATCTTCCTACCCATAAAAATCTTTAATCTATTTTTATTTTATTTACTTTTACGCTTCCCTAGTTATCTTTAGACCAGGTTCCTTCCTTGTGGGTTTGATATCTTTTAAAACTACATTGCAACTGTATATTTGCAGTTATCATCATTTTTCTATGTGGTAAGGGGTATTGACAACACCTACATTTTATATGTGAACAAGTTTTTGGCGCAGTTGATAGCCAACAGTTCATGAGATTTTGGAACCATATTTGATTAAACTTATCAGTAAAAAAGTGGCGAACACCTTTTCCTAGTTCTTATGGAAACAAGTGCATCCTTTTGGCTATGGACTATGTGAGCATGTGGGTTGAAGCAATTGCATGCCCAAAAAATGATGCTAAGGTGTTGGTCAAGTTTCTGAAGAAGTTCTTCACCAGGTTTGGTTATCCTCGTACCATTATAAGTGATCAAGGTACACACTTCTGTAATACTCAAATTCAAAAGCTAATGACTAAGTTTGGATTCACACATAGAGTTGCAACCCCATAGTTCTAGTGGACAGACCGAGATCTCTAATTGAGAGATAAAGAGAATTCTAGAAAAAATTGTGAATAGTTCTAGGAAGGACTAGGTTAATAAGTTAGATAATGCATTGTGGGCATATAGAGCAACATATAAAACACCTATAGGCATGTCACCTTTTAGATTGTTAGATGGCAAGGCATGTCATCTTCTTGTATAACTAGAGTTCAAGGCCTTGTGGGCACTAACTTTTCTGAACTTTGATAGGGAAAAGGTGGGAGAAGCAAGAAAGCTTCAATTGAATGAACTAGAAGAGTTTAGGTTGTTTAGTTTTGAGAATGCAATGAATTATAGAGAGAAAACTAAGCCTTGGCATGATAAGAGAATATTAGCAAAAGAGTTTTTTTGTTGGATAAAAGATCTTGCTAAATAACTCTCATTTGAAGCTCTTTCCAGGAAAGTTGAAATCTAGATGGATAAGTCCATACACTGTGAAAATGGTCTTCTCCCATGGAGCAGTAGAGGTCTCGAACTCTAAAGGAGAGGCCTTTAAGGTAAACTTATAAAGGCTGAAACCGTATCTAAGGAGACCACGCAGGTTATAAAGGAGGTCTTCTTCTTCAAGCCTCCTTAATAAGATCTCGAACACTGGTTCCCGCTTCATGCGCCAAATGAAGCAAACCAATTTTAAGGAAGCAGCAAGAAGCCCTTCCTGGCCTAAGTTAATATTCAAGTATGGGGAAGACCACTTGGGAAGTTGACATCATCTTGTATCCTTTTTGACATACAACACTTAGCAAAATTTTTGAAAAAGATACTTTTTGAGTTGATTTCTTCTTTTTCCTACTTTATTAGTCAACATGCATAATGATAGTCTAGAATATAGGGGTGGCGTGTGTAAGTGGATTGTGCTTCCCCATCCACAACTTTTACATGCATTATCTTGATAAATCAAAAAGTGAATCTTCTTTTGAATTTTTTTTATTTTCATATTTAATTATTATGATTTAAATACTCATTTTTTATAAGTAATATATTTATTTTTGGCCAAATAATTCCATGCTTAACTGAAAGCTCTCCCCTTGGCATATATTATTATTTTTATTATTATTTTAATTAATAGTCCACTTAATTATGATAGGTAGTAAATTTTTGGGATAATTATCCCAAAAGAAACGGTCAAATTTTTTTTTGAGACAAACATGGGAGTTGTGGTCATTTTTCCCACTTCTTCACTACACCCATTTATCTTTTCCATAACCGCCATTTTGATTTTTAAATTCAAACTTCAAACCGTTCTTCTCTTCCTTTTTAAACCTCAACTTTTTCTTTCTTCTCACCTTTGCAAAAATCTCCTTTCTTCTTCTTTGCCTTTTTAATTTTCCTTCTACTAACAAGTTCATTTTACCATCATGTCTAAGAAACTAAAAGCTTCTACCTCCAAGCCTAACCCCATTGTTTCACAGCCTTCCACCATTGTGGGAAGCGATGAGAACCTGACTCCGCAAGAAAGAAATGTGTGGCAGTGCTCCATCTTCGTTGATGAAGTGAACGTTGCAAATTTCAAAGCCCTCTCTCAAATCCCATTCCAAAGCTCTAGAAGTTTTGATTGGTCTACCCTGATTAGTTTTGACCTTGCTTATGAGGTTAGAAGCCTGTTGGAAGCCGCGAGGATGATGACATTTGCTGAACCAGAGGACCCTACTTACAGGGAACTTAGTCAAGACCAATGATGATTCAAAAGTCTTCTTCCGCATGATGGGAAGGAAGAAAACTCTGACAATGAATAACTTAATGTTTCCCTGCAGGTGGTTTTTGAAGAGGAGGCCTCGTTAGGAGCAATGGACGAGACCCTAAGCGCCTGCCCCTCCGAGTTCATGAGATACAAATACCTGAAGGAGATCTCCATAACTATTATCAAGGAGTCCTTTGAAAATCTTAGAAAATCGAGTCGTCGCATTATCCAGAAGTTCTTATTCATGAGCCTCTGTGGGAGGAAGAATCAATCCACAATGCCTTCTACTAATGTTTTTGCTCTGTGGTGTATGGAAAAGGGGTATAAGATGAATTTTGGTGCTTTTTTGGCCAAGTATTTATCCACTTCTAAGAATCAGGGAGCCATCCTCTATGGTTCCCTTGTGATAAGGATTACGAGAAGTCTCTTCAAAGATTTCTCTGGTGTAGGATTCACTCTAGAAGCCGCGATCTTACCTTTGTCTTATCACACACTTAAGCGGATGAAAGTGTGTGAGAAGGTGGATGATGTTTGGGTGAGAATTGTTGAGGAAGAGGAAGTTGTGGAGAAGCCTTTGAGACAGAGTACCAGGAACAAGGCATTGATGATTGCAGAGACATCCTGCAAGAAAGTAGCTGGGAAGAGGAAGGTTTGTGCTGACTTTATGGTGGAGGATTTGACCCTTTTAGAAAAAGAAAGGTTAAAGTAATTTGAGGAGACCTTGAGCCTGGTAATGGCCCAACTCTATACTAGGTTTTTCCAAATGAAGATCATGTTGCTAAAAGTGATGGATGATAATGAGTTGTTGAAAGAAAAGCTCTAGGAGATTTACAGCCATGTTGGTATGGAGTATAAGGTTAAGGGAGGGAGCTTGTACCTGTTGCTAAGAGAGCTTGTAGGGCTATTCTGCAAGAGTTGGCATGTAGCTGGAAGAATGAAAGCTCTCTAGGGGAGGAGAAACTTGAAGAGGAAGAGGAGGATGAGAAGATAGAAGACATTGAGGAAGGAGATGAGGAGGTCTCCTCCCAACCTTAGGAATGATAAAGACCTCCAACCTCTCATGGTGAATGATATCAATGAGTTTTCTGTCTCTCCCTTAAATTCCTATGCATGATTGATTAATTATTTACATTGCCTTGGGGACAAAGCAAATTTTCAGTATGGGGATGGTAGGTTGAGAAATTGAACCTATGATTTTTTGATAATATGATCTTGTTGGCTTTGTAATCTGTTTGTGATAACTGCTTGTGTGAAGATCTTGCTTTTGATGGTCTACTATTGTATTGATTATGCTACTTGATGATAACCTTGTATATGTTGAACTTGTTTACCTGATTTGGTTCATAATAGGATATAGTGATTGCTTTGTAGCTAGTTCAATCTGAAAGTAAGTTAAAATTGGTAAATCTTGGGTAAATTTTAGAAAAACAGCATGTTAGAGAAAGAACTTGAGAACTCTGATTTTGTACATTCTTTTTAACTTGTTTTAGCATGATTAAGGGTTAAAATTTTTACTTTTTCTGTCAAACTTATAGCAAAGACCAGTAGCTTACCCAAAAAGTGAGGATTTGAGCCTAAAAAGAAAAACTTATTGATGAGAGGATAAGATCTTGTTGCCTAAGCTAGAACTTGCTGTGGTAAACATATACAATGCTATTTTGTATTAGTCTAGTTGAGACCATAGCTAAAATCTCATGCTAGATGATTGAGGCAATTAGGTTTCCCCTTAGCTTAAATCAGCCTACCCTTTCATCACCCTTAGATTCCCCCCTTTTGAGCCTGAAACCCTTCTTTGTTTTAACACATCAATAATCCTTTCCATTCACTTTGATTCCCTAAACTCACCCTTGAACTTTAACAATTGAAAAGAAAATGAATAAAAATTGAAGAACTTCAAATTGTAAAGAAGCCCTTGTCTGAATCTGTGCCAACAAAGCCATCATCAAAACTAGGAATATCTCTCAATAAAAGAATAAAGAGTCAATTAAATCCAACCTATTAAAGCGAATCAGAATAGAAAGATAAAGAAATTAATATATAAGGTTGTGTGCTTCAAGTTATCAAAACCAAGAAGTTGAGATTCCCCAAAGAGTTGAAATTCCAGACATGAAGTCCTTCAATTTTACCTGAAATCTACAAAATCAATGAATATTGTTAAGTTCATTTAATAAAAAATTTTCCTTTCATATCCTACCCCAAACAATAGACTACCCTTAAAGACCTCTTGATAGCGTGGGCCCTTTTTAGCTATCCATGGTGGAAACTAGACCAATTAACAAGCTTATGGCTAAGTGTAACTTGAACTTGTTGAATGAGTGAAATCCTCTTTGAATTTACACCCTTAAATACTATCTTACAAGGTCTTCTGGTCCAATGCTATTTGATTGAGTTAAAAATTTTAAATTTTTGCAAGTTAAATGCTTTTTCATAGTTAGCAAAGAGTGTCTGAGTTAAAGGTCTCCTCTTCTTTTTCTTAACATTCTATTTCTTTTGTTTACTCTTGATTTTCTAGTTCATTCTTGGTTGATATGACTGAATGAATCAATTTTTGTGATTGCTTAATTTTTGCATGAATTGCTTGAGGGCAAGCAATGTTTAAGTATGGGGATGTTTGATAGGTAGAAAATATGTCATCAAAAGCTAGGAATAATCGGGTTTAAACTAGTTGCAAATGAGCAGATTTTATGAAGACCTTCATATGTTTCAGGTTTCTATTAGAGAATGAGACTTCCAAGGAGAAACTAGAAAAAGAGCGAGAAATCGGGAAAAGAAAGGCTACACTAGGAAAGAAGAGTGCTACTGACATCACCAGGAGAGAGAAATTTCTATGGTTGGAAAAGAAAAGTTGTAATTTGTTTTCTTAGTAACTTAGTTTGTTTAGTTTGTTGCTAGTTTCCCCTTGATTAGCAAGTGGACATTATTTTATATTATGTAAGTACAATATCTAGATATTTTTGAGGGAGCATGTGGCTGAAATTTTCCTTTATTGAGCCATTTGCTTTTGGCGGGAAAAGCTAAGGGTATATCCCTTAAGCTCTTTTATTTTTCCGCCACTTTTTATCTATCTATCTATCTATCTATCTATCTAGTAGATTTTGTTCTCAATTTTTTCTCTCTAAGTTTTCTGTCATTATTACATTTTCTTCAAGTTAAATTCATTTATGGTTTTAGTTGAGCAATTAATGAAGATGGGTGAGTAGTCATTTATCAAGTGAAGTCTGCCTTATAAATAACAGCCTAAGGAGCTCTTCCATTGCTGTAAAGTATCTCTACCTTTGCTTAGCTTGAACATTTGTGTGATGGAATGCTTATTTGTTTAATTGAATCTTGATCAAATTCATATTTAGCATTGAATGGTAAGGATCGAAAGGTGATTTGTTTGATGCTGAAGACCTTCGCACACACATTTAACATGAAATCGAAAGATGAATGTTTGTATGCCTTGGGTTTCATTTGATGAATTTTTAACTAAATTAAATGCTACTTTGCTATTTATGTGAAGGAATGAAAGGTGAAATATGTTTAGCTCAATAAGAAACTAAATTAGCTTAATAAGCTATTTAGGGAATTAAAGTTAAGAAACCTTGGAATTGAATAGCTGAGCAACTGAAGCTAAAGAAGAGTATCTTAGACTGCTATTTGGGTAGATTGAACTTGAGTCTTTTATTAACCAACTTAAATCAATTTTAATTTTATTTTTATCATTCTTGTAAGTATTTAGCAGTTAACAAAACCTCCATTTTCAAGAAATCACATTTACCCTATCCATTAACCCATTTATCATGAAAAGAACAAATTGAAATAAAGACCTCCCTGTGGGATACAATACTTTTACTTACCGCTTTGCAATTTGACACTAGTATACTTTCTAAGTGTGTTATTGAATAGGTTCAACATGTAGCATTGAGGTTTCTGATACAGATATTTCTCTCCTTCAATTTGTTGATCATACGATGTGCTTCTTACCTGTAGATGATTCTCTTTTACTTATTTCAGTGCGCATTTTACATTGCTTTGAGTTGATCTCTAGATTGTGTATTAACTACAATAAAAGTTCTATAATGGGTGTTCATGTTAAGGATGCGATGTTGCAATCATGTGAGAATATATTGTGATGTAAAGTTGAGTACTTCCCAATTACTTATCTTGGCGCATCGCTTAGCCTAAGACGCATTCCGGTATCTTATTAGAACTCGTTGATTGGTAAGTTCCATAATCACTTGTCTAGTTGGAAAGGACAATGTTTATCCTATACTGGTCGGGTGGTTCTTTTGAAGTCAGTCCTTTCATCTTTGTTGATTTATTTTCTCTCATTAAATAAAATGCCATCTTCGGTGAATGACAATCTCGTTCAATTAATGCAAAATTTTTTTATGGAAAGGTGATTTAAACTCAAGGGGAATTAGTTGGGTAAGTTGGGAGACTATAACCTTACCAAAACACTTGGGTGGGCTATATATTAAAGACTTTAAGGTTGTCAATTACTTGAAGTGGATTTGGAAGATTTTAATTTCAAGCCAAGGATCTTTATGGCATGAAATTTGTGTTAGATGGTATGGTTTTTCTTCATGGTTGTTATTAAAAAAATTTTGAGGGGAGGAGTCTATCGTAGATCTAGCATGACATTGTCTTATGTTGCATTAAAAAAGAGTCTTTTTGGAATTATTTCACATCTAATGTGCGTGTTGAGTTGGGTAATGGTGTGAGTAGTTCATTTTGGCATGAAAACTGGACTGCGAATTTAAAATTGGCTTCTCTATTTCTTGATCTTTTTTCCTTATGTAAGCTCGGTGCAAGAGGGGCGTATTTTTATTTTTGGGAATGCAGGATTCTCGAGACGATTTTGGAAGAGAAATTTGAGGATTTTAACCGTGAGAGGTGCAGTCAGCTTCAAAATTGTATAGTTTAGTGTTGTACCTTGTTATTTCAAGTTGCGGATGGTGCATCTCTATGTGAGAAGCAATGATAGGTTTTGTTCTTAGAGGGGGCTGATCGGTTTAAATGGGAGTTGGGTGAACAAAAATAACATCATCTTTTTGTTTAAGTTTCTACACACATAGGCCTAAACCATGAGTTGATTTCATGTTAATTTGGAATGCTTACCTTTTGCCCAAATTACAATTCTTTGGGTGGATTATCTTTCATGGATGCTTACCAACCAAGGCGTTCCTCTATAAGTGCCAATGTCGTGCTATTGCAGATGGGAGATGTCCATTTTGTGACGAGGAGGAAATAACTAATCATGCCGTGTTTCATTACAATGGAAGTTATAGAATATGAGCTTAAGCTTTCAGATTATTTGGCATTTCGGTGATCATGCCATTTTCGGGATTTCATTTCTTGCAAGTGTGGCGGAGCTGTTTTACTCCGGGATCAAGTTGTGATTTTGGAACATCCTTGTGGTTCTTGATTGCATGAGCGTTATAAAGTAGAGAAAGAAGTTCATGTTTGAGGGAGTGATGAACACCGAAGATCATCTTCGCTCATGTATTCATCTTTGCTGGTTTGTTTTTAGACATAGGAAGTGACATTTACAATTCTTGGTTTCTGATATGTTTAATTTCCCAGACATACTACTTTTTTGTAACTAAATTTCTATTGATCTCACCTTGAGGTCAATGATTTTATTTATTAGAATATCATACCTTCGTGAGGGTTTTTAATGGTGGTGGAAACCTCTTTTGCTTACCTTTTCCCTCACCCGGGTATTTTTTTTAAAAGAACAAAAGGACAATTAGGGATATAATTCATCTTTAAGGATCAAAATTACAATAGAAAAGGCAGCTTTATATCAAGCATAAAACAATTATACAACAGTGAAAATGAACCCCCCCAAAAAAATCACAGTCAAGTAAAAACAACGACAAAAACCTTTTCAAAAATTAAAAATGAGATATTTTAAAGTAACTAGAAAATATGGCGTAAAGTAGAAAAAGAAAAAGCGAAATTTCTAAGAAACTCATCAGAAACCCAGGGTTAGCAGGAGATGTGTGAGAGAGAGCTAAATAAAGCTTTCTCTCCATAGCAAAACACATCTTTATCTCTTTAGAAATGAACCGAGATTTATCTTTTCTCTTTCTAGACCTTCTCTATCTTCAAAAATTCTAATAACAGAGGCAACACCGATGAGGTGGAGGTGGAGCTGCTAAGAGTTTCGAAGGATGAGATGGAGGCATCTAAGATTTTTGAAGGAGGAGGGGAGTTGAAAAAGACATTGACTTTAATTAGGGACTCTAGAATGCAATACGGACGGTTATAAATTACAACTATCCATATTGCTCTTTAAACTTTCAGCACGGACGATTCTAACTGTATTGCCACGTTTTTTAACATTTTTTGGATGGTTTTTGTTTAAATCCTCATGAATAGTGCGATCTTATTGACCATTTATGCATTAGTACAAGGTTTCAAATCTTCTGTATGCCGTGAATTCTTGCGATCGACATACTATCTGGAACACTTTGTATTACACCTATTAGGATCTGCCATGATTATCATGAGTGGTACTTAACCAAATAGATTAACATTTAGTATTCAAAAAGCATCTTACATCTGTTAGGGTCTGCCAAGACGATTCTGTATGGTACTCAACCATATAAGTTGATATATAGTATATAATATAATTTCACATTGATATATAATGCGTAGCTTTACCCTAGGCTGGTAAACAATTACCCTCTTCCACATCATCTGGGATCTCAAAAGACTTAATCTATTATCCACTATCTTATCACAAATATAAGATAGACATGTCAATGAAGTAATAGAACTCTAACGAATATCAATTAACCAAATCTTCCTTTTAAGTTGTCAATTTCGTACAGAACTAGTTCAATCCACCAACCAATCTCTCTAGATCAAATCAAATCATAATCTCTTGGTGCTTGATCAAATCTTCCTTACTAGTCTTTACTTCGTAAGATAACTCAATAGTATTGAGGGTAAGGTTCAATAACACCATAATGGATGAAGTCTCACATTAGCTGACCCTAGAGAATCTCATTTAGCAACTATGAAGAGAATTCTTAGGTACTTGTAAGGCTCGATTGAAATAGGTCTGTGGTATTCCAGTAGCCTAGATTTCACTCTTAGGGGATGCATAGAATGCTGATTATGGTAGAGACAAGCTTGATAGGAAATGTATAATAGGAGGATGTCATTTCCTTGGAGAGTGTCTTGTCTCATGGTATAGTAAGAGATAAACTTCTGTTATGTTGAGTACATGGCAGTAGCAAGTTGTATAGCACAACTACTATGGATCAAGCAGTAATTAGAAGATTATGGTATAAAGTCAAATTACCTTGAAGTAATGTGTGATAACAAGAGCGCAATTGAATTATCCAAAAATCTAGTTCAGCATGGTAGGATGAAGCATGTCAACATTAGACATCACTTCATTAGGGATCATGTGCTAAGAGGAGATGTCAAGCTAGAGTATGTTCCTTCTAAGGAACAGCGCGCTGACATTTTCACCAAGCCATTGCCAAAGGAGCAATTCAATACTCCGAGGCAATTAATTGGAATGGTAAATCCACATTGAAGAAGAAGAAGGAAAGTGAAATTCTCAGAATTTTGGCTAGGTGTTAGAGGTCAAGCCTTGAGAAGACACGTGGATAACGCCATCAGTATTTTAAAGTAATGGTGTGAGGAACAGTTTCATGGTTAAAATTCAAGCTCTAAGTTTCAAAAGACGTTTTTTTGAAGAGGAACAGTTTTTATCAAAACTCACCATTTTACTGACGCGGTTAATCAGATGCCCATCTTAGTGTTCATTTTCATCTTGAGTTGTGGTAGCGCCACATGCCCCTGGGAGATCCTAATAACTATATAAGTTGAATTGTTGAAGAGAGAATGTTACTTGCTTTCTACGAATTTGAAATCTAAAGCATTCAAACCCTAATTTCTTCTTCTCTTTAAATTTCCTTCAAATTCTCTCAAATGGTGATTACCATAACCACTTTCAGACTCAAGAGCATAGCTTCCATGAAGAACGTAATTAATGTTGAGGGAAAGATTGAGAAGTTGACTTTACAAGAAGGAACCCTTTTCACTAAGGTGGAATGGGCAGATAACCTTGAGTTTGTCCCGGTCCATTAGGTAGATTATGAAGGGTTGCTGAGGAACAAAATTATGCACAAGATCATCAAGAAACAGCACCTCAGCTCCTTTTTGAATATGGAAGGACCTGCCATCATAGGTCTCATCAAGGCATTCTACTCAAACCTCTACACCATCCAAGGTTTTGATGATGTATGGATTTCAAAGGAAAATCCACTCTCATTTGTTCAAGATTGATTGAGAGCATTGTGAACATGCCTAATAAAGGCACTCGGCTCCTAAAAAACAGTGATGAAGATGTCGTAATCATTCTAGAAGATTGGGAGCTCCCCTCAAACTATGTATCAAGGGAAATTGTAGCAAGTGGGATGAGTTGGATCGCTAGAATTTTCCATGAGATGGTGGTAAAGTTGCTGCTACCGAAAACTGGGTCTGTGACTAGGTGCACCTACTTTGAGAGGTGTGTGGTCTACCATTTGGTAGAGGGTAATAAGCTTAGCTAGCTAGTGGTGATTCTTCGCCATTTAACTAAGCTGACTACTATCTATCATTATGGTTACCTCATTAGCGAACTAATGAGGGTGGTGAAAGTGGACATGGATCAGTTTTTGGGGGAGTCCTATGATACAGTTTTTCCTATGAAGAAGAGATTTGAAATGGCTCACTTCAGCAAACTGGTTCACAACTAGATACATGTTAGGTACAATAAGGCACAACAAAAGTGCAAGCTTAAGTGCGTACCGACAGTAGTACCGGTGTACATCCTAAAGGAGGATGAAGATGGCTTCATGGTGGACTTTGATGACAATGATGATTCAGAAAAAGCCCCCATATCCAGAATCCTGGAGAAAATCATCGCCACCACCTCCTCTCTCAAGCAAAAGGGTGCTTCCTCTAAGGCTAAGGGGAAGTGTCCTACAAAATCTAAAGTCAATGAGGTCCCTGCTCAGCCCAGCATCAAAGGAGACAAATGAAGGCCAAAACCTGCACCCAAAGAGAAGTGAAGGCCAAGCTTCAAGCTAAGCAGTAGGTGGAGGAATAAGAAGATGTGGCTGCGGTTGATGAGTCCCTACGCCAAAGGAAGCTCAAAATGGTTTTCTCATATGAAACTGAGGAGCAGGGTGAGGCTAAAAAGTCTATAGAAGAGGACACTCTAAGTTGTAACAATGCTGCTGAAGTACAAGAAGTCTTTGCCAAAGTAAAGGGAAATTAACGCAAGCGTTCTACCACCAACAGGCCCCTGCAGAGAAGTGTGTAGGTGGTGAGCAGCAAGGAGGATGTTAGAGATAACCTTTCCTTGATTTCTAAGGAGTCTAATCCTCAAGACCCCAACATCCCCACCCTCTTTTTTTCATGTTGAGCAGTCCTCTACTCAGCATGAGCAACCTCAAGTTGACCCATCCTTGGGTCAAGCAGCTAACCAAGAGGTTCCTCAAAATCCTACCCCTTCTTCTTCTATAAATCCTTCAATCCCATCTTCTCCTGTAAATCCTTCAATACCCCCAGTTTCTATTTCTATAAATATTGAAATACCAATTGTAAATTCTCCTCCTCCTTCTAACACTGTATATTCTCCTATTCATATTCCTTCCTCACCTGTCAATAAAACTTCTTTTATTCATATTTCTTCTCTTACAAAAAGTCATGATTCTTTTTCTCCTAACCATTCGCAAGTAAATATTTCTTCAACCCCTTCTTCTCTTGTACAAACTCAAACTCAAACCATTTCTGGTACAACCCTTGTACCTTCTATTCCTCTCAAATAAACCATTCCCCCTAGTTCTTCAACTATAAATTCTTCTGAACCACCCTCTTCTTCAAACCCATCCTCTACCCCCTTAGCCCCTTTGGTTAGGGAAGTTCCGAAAGCTGAGAACAATGCTTAGTAAGGAAATGTAAGTGGTTAGAATGTTGAGGTAAATTTTATAGCCCGGGAAGTAACTTAACCCAGCAGAGAGCCAATCCACGAGGATTTGGCTGATACATCTTTCTTAGCAGAAATTAGAGAGTTAGCTAGGAAGAAATTCCCTGCACTCAAGACTATTGCTAAGCTAGATGGAGCAGTAAGCAAAATGCTACTCGCTCAAGAATTGATGGGCTTGTCCTCCAAACCTAAGGCAAAATTGCTTGGATTTGAACAGCACACAAGTTTGCTAACTGAATCTATCTACTTTGAGGAGTTTGAAAAGATTCAAGGCAACTTATTTGTTATTCAAAATCACTTGGAAAAAAAGAGTGCCAAGAGCTTGGTAGACAAGATAACTCTAATCTTATTCAGTTTGATGGATTCTGCAGCCCAGCTTGGGGCAGCAATCACTGCTATCACTATGTCTACTACAATAGCTAACGTTGTTGTAGGAAAGATTAAGGGTAGTGTGGATGCTGCTACTGTGTAGCTGAGTCTCTAGAGTACCAATATGGCAACTCAAGTGACACAGGTCTACAAACTTGGTGAGGAGCAGGCCAAAATAAAGAAGCTCACAGATTGCCAAATTGAGAATGTTCTTAAGGAGGTTGAACTGTCAAAGGACATTAGCCACAACATTGCCAAGTTGTTAGAGGCCCAGTCAAAGTTCCCGCTGAACCATGACAATAAGCAAGACTAGATGGTGAAGTTGCTAACAAATATCTCAGTGAAGATGGACAAGGCCCCTATCATTAATCTTAACTCTCTCCACACCAAGATGGACTCTATCTAAAGAGAAGTCAATGAGCACACAACATACAAGATCTCCTCCTCGTAGAAGTTCCTTTTCTCTATAATGGGGAAGATTTTTCTAGACATGCTGACTCCAAGCTTGCCTACTACTGATTCTCTGTAACTAAGACTAGTATGACCATTCAGACAAAGCTAAATGTCATCAAGTCAAAGGTAGAAGACCTGCAGAAGAATGTTGGAACTCTGATGAAGATGGGCGATTTGGATGCTAAAGATATTAATTACATTGCAAAGTGTATATCATCTATTGGACATAAAGTTCTTAACATTGAAGCGCAACTGAAGATCGCACTGACTTCAATGGACTTTAGAGCCCTTCTCTAATTCTTTCAACAATTCACTTGTCAAGGGTTTAACCAGATTGTACACCTCTCTAGATGTCACCATCTTCTTCTCAACGAGCTTAATGATCAAGACTTCCATACCACGAAGGGTAAAGAGCAACTGGAGGAAGAGATTTCTCCTCAGATCATTGGCCAGCACGAGAACTTTCAAGCTGCCCTCGATGCCTTTAATCTTTGCCTTGAACGAATGTGCAAGGTCAGATAGCAAAGGGGGAGAAGGTAACTGAAAATGCTCTTCAAACGGTGAATCTTAACAAGGGAACTCTTCCAAGGAAATCATTTCATCATAAACCTCCTCAGCAGCAACATCTGAAGGCTAATCAAGATAAGACTGCTGGTTCTTCCACCACAGCACATTAAAAGTAAAATAGGCCATATTCTATGAAGATTAGAACTTGCAATAGGACCTTGATAAGGGTATACTTACACTTATTATCATATAGATTTTATACAATAAACACTGTAGTTTTAGTCATTTTTATACTTCATACAAAAGATTTCACGTGGTATGTAGTTGCTTTTGATGCAAATTCAGATACAAGGTAAATCTTGGGAGTAAAATAAGCTAAAGTGGAATTCTATGAAAAAAGAGTAAAAAAGGTGCAAAAAGATGCGTGGAACTTAAAGATTTGGCTTAGGATCGAAGCTGTAGAAGATCGGTGAAGTTACAAGAAGAATTCTAAGTAAAACTCAATTCACGGTCACGACAATCATTCACGATCGCGACTTGTTTACTTTAGAAACAGAAGATTTCCAATCAAAGATTCATGGTCGTGACATGTATAT
>CATIWQ010106921.1:0-16666 GCA_949673415.1 Euphorbia schlechtendalii
TATATATTTATTTATTTATTTTTTTTTGTTGATCTTTAAAAGATTAAATCCTTGACATAAGTTTACGACGAGGAATATTCCCATTCGGATATCTTTAGATAATCGAAAATTGTGATTCGAGGATAAAAATCCCGAAAAGTCATCATCATTGAATGCGCGAGCTGGTACAAAATCCTGTGCTCATAGCTGCCCCTCGTGTGATAATCACTGGTTGTATAACTAGTTTGATCACATGAAATAGAGTGGAGGGATTGAAAATATACCTGTCCGGTGTGACTAGTGATTCCTTTATCCCTGACCGGTGATGACGTGGGCCTTCCTTTCTAGCGCCGTGTCTTCATGGGATTGCCCGTTTCTTTCTTCGAAAACCCTTAGTGTTTGATGCCCCTTGCGGGCGGGTCAACCATTTCTTTCTACGACGTCCCTTTAGTTAGTTTGGTAACCATTTCGTTCTTTGGTTGTGGTCCTTATATACCCCTTGTGAGTTGACCTTCTATTGGCTTCGACTTTTTGGAGCTGCCGGAGTAGAGTGTTTGAATCCATTTCGAAGGTGACCCCTGGGGGAGGAATATTCAACCGTTTCTTTCTTTGGTTGGTGGATGAGAATGTTTCTTTCTTCAGTCATTGAGATAACCGTCTCCTTCTTCGGTTGTATTTTGAATTTCCTTAGTAGGATATTGACTTATTTCCTATGACAAATCAAAGAAGAAGTGTAATGTTAGTACATTTTATGATGAATGTTTTAATTATTTGATTGAGTTTATGCGAAGAAAATTTTTTTCCCCTTTAATAAAAAATTAAAACATGATGAATAAATGAGTTTAATGAAAATTTGGGGATGTCCCAAAGATCGCTCCGTTGTTTTAGGGGCCTTTTGTGATGTGATGTTGCTTGAACAGGGCCTAAGTAGGCTTGAATTAGCTTTAGGCTTGAGTGGGCCATCATCTTGTTTGCAGGTTCCTCAAGTGGAGGTGGAGTTTCTTGTTTACCGGGACAGTGTTTCCCCAGTTTGGCATCGTCTTTACCTGTAAATGACATGATGCGCATGTAATGTATGACTTATTTTATGAACCATATTTATCATATGATGTATGTTCGTCTATTGTAAGTGTTGTGGGCTTCGTTCATTGAAAAGCATTCTCTTGTGCTGGTGCATGGTTGCCCCTAAGATTTATCTTGTTAGGAATTCCATGGATGACTTTCTCAGAGTGATGACTCTGGGTTCATTAATTCATATTTGAATTTAGAGTTTTAATCTGGTATGAGGAAGATCTAGATGAGTCGTTGGCCCCTTCATTGTGTTGGAGATGATCGCTTGGAAGCCATTTGCTTGAAGTGTTGGAGGTATATAATGTCACGTACCGTTCTGAGGAGAATATGATGAATTTGATATTTCTTTGGTTCTAATTTTTGCATAGACTGCCCTTACGGGTTTTCAATCTATTGAACCTTGTCTTAATTTTTGCCCGGACTTCCTTTTTAGGTTTTCAATCTAGCAGACTCATTTTTCTTTCCTTTATTTTTATTTTTTTCATTTTTTGGATGTTTATTTGCGATATTCTTCCATTGGCATGCAAGCAATCAAAATAAGCATATGCCTAAAGCTTCAGCAAGAATGACAATTCATTGATGAACTTAATAGGGGTATAAATGTTTCAAATGATTTGACTCCTGCCATCGATTAGCCCTTTCAGGTTTTCTAACCAATGTGTTTGCTTATCTCTCGATGTCCTAAGTTTTGCCTAAGCTGCCCTTTTCGGGTTTTCAACTCAATGGACTATTCTTTTTCTATTTTGAAGATAGGCCCTAATTTTTGCTCAACTAATATAGTGCTAATTGACAGGCTAATTACAAATTTTATTTTTTTATTGGTACTGCTTTATAGTGCTTTATTTCTTTCACCTATGCGTGATAGCAATTATGCCAGTCTTGGTTGATTTGGCTGATAGATTGATTGCCGTCCATGTCCACGACTTCAATTATTGTTTCGTTCAGCATTTCTGATCGATTGGTTGGTGCCCATGCCGTTTTGCTAGCTTGAGATACATGCGATGATGAGTTTTAGTGTTTGATCATCAATGAATTCGATTGTTCTCCGACAATAGATGATATATCAGGATTAGAGACTTTAACTCCATTGGGTGTATCAAATGAAGCTTGATTCCATCAGGGGTGAACAACTCATGTTCCACAGTGTAATCATCAGCCCATAAGTGTTGGTGGGCCGTGTAATGGAGTAGTTGATACTTTCTGACCCCTTCTTTATGTTTTTGACATTGTGCCGGTTGTTTAACTTCAATTTGCCTTGTTGACACTTTATTCTGGCTTGATTTAACAGTCAGTGGATGTTTCGTGCTTGGAGATCTTTCTATCAACCTTACATCTTTAGAGGATGAAGCAAATGCTATCACGCGTTGTCTAAGCACATTAGTTTATCCCTCACTTTCTCTCAAAGTCAAATCATTTGAGTTTATTGTAACTTTGGGGAATCCATTTATACCCAAATTAATTTCATGACATGATGTGTCAATTGTGCTAAAAATATTATGTATATGCTTGTGAGAATGCGCGATGTCATTGATAGAATATCAAGCAAATAGATAAAGTTCAATTTATTTAAAAAGCCTTGTGGGCAAAGTACTAATTTATTACATCATCATTTTTCGGTGCTAGTAACCCCCAGACGTGTCAATGGATTCAAAGTGCTCCATCTTATCCGCCTTCTCAAACACTTCTTGATAGCTCGAGAAGATGTCCGACCCAAACTTGTTCCTGTATGATGGTAGTGAGCCATCCAGAAGCTTGGTTATTATCTTTGGTAGAGTTAAGTGAGCCCGCAGTCTGATCTGTGTGACCATTCAATGTGCATAGTAAGATTTGAAATTCTCTCCCTACTCTTGCTTTATAGCCTCCAGATGTTACATCGTGGTTTCCATTTGAGTGTTGAAACCATAATGACCCATCATAGCCTGAGCAAGACTATTCTAATAAGTGGCTATGTCCAATGGAAGGTGGCTATACCATTCATTAACTGGGTGGCCCAAGGTGACGACAAAGATCTTAGCCATCATCTATTCGCTGACCCTCAATGCCCTCATTATAGTTTAAGTGAGCACGTGGGTCCCTAGAGTCCACATACTTTTCAAACTGCAACATTGCAAAGTTTGGAGGCAAGCTGTCTTCATCCCCTATTATCGGTTGTGCCGAGTATGGATTCATGAGATGGCCACCATGAGTGGCTAAGAACCATTTCCATAATTCCTCCATTCTTGGTTGTTGGAGGATGGTGGTCCCTATGCTTGGATAAGAGCTATATTACCCTTGGGGAAAGGCTGCGAAAGTGGGCAGTTGGGATCCTTGGAATTGTGAGAACATTGATGTACTCCAACTAGGAATAGGCTGTTGGGTCATTCCTTGGTAGAAAGGCCCTGGTGCGAACGTCGGCTGCCCAATTTATCCTGGGAAGAATTGATTATGGGAAGGATTGGCAAAGTTATATCCTGGCTGTCCAATCTAAGCCTGATTCAGTTGACTTTGTCCTACCCCAAACTAATAAAAGGCGGTAGGATTTGGGTGCACTACATGTGAGGTAGGAGGTCCCCCTGTTTCAGGCTACCTAGTTGGACCGCAATTGTTAAGGGTGACCTCCGGGTTAGACACCACATTCTGAGCTCTTCGGGCATGTTGGTGAATAAGCGATGCTAGCTGTTTGCTGTTCGCAAAGGCGTTCAAGGCAAGCTGCAATCTCAGCGCTCACCGATGACTGATGTGTCTGCTGAGAGTTTTGTCCCGTAAGGACTAGGTGATCCTCCCCCGCACCTTCTTCTTATGGATTGGCCATGAAAGACGTATGTTGAACTGAATTTGAATCAGAACCCGAGTTCTCACTTGAGTTAGTGTACGAAACTCCCTCTAGATTGGCCACGATTAGAGAAATGCAAACCAGGCAGTGAGCAGGCCTTTTCCAAGCCCCCTTTCGATATACAAGTAGAAGATTAGACCATGTGTTTGGGATTCATGACATGATTTGTGATGCAAAAAATGCGTGAGATGTTTAATGTTATGGCTACTTTCACAAGGGGTTAGCATGCCATGATGTGAGATAAATAATATGTTTGTCAATCCATTTGAAACAAACAGGTTAGTTGTTAGGTAAAATAGGTGAAAATGAAAACCCAACCCCTGGGGACGGATTTGAGATCTATACAATATCTGTGTGACATCGTAATATGAATGGTGTAAGTGAGGTGACTAAGTTACCGTGTGGTAATAGGTTAATAGTTTGAGACTTCAAACTATGACTAGGTCTCATGGAATGAGGAGGTCAAATTGATTTCGGGTAAGCAGTGTGACATACCCTAATGAAATGAAAACAACTACCGTATGTAGCTATTTAACGAATGATTTGGTTATTTTTACCCAATTAGGGCGGAGTTTTGGATGCCCGTGTGGTCCTCACTATTTGAAGGTATGTGGTGATGAATGAATCATTGCCCAGTGTGAGCGAATGGTTCGGGTATTATTCATATACCCTTAAGATTTGGTAAGGTAAGGTTTTCGAAATCAGTTCGCCCTGTGATGTGGAAAAATAGTTTGGGTAGGTATTCACCCCGTTTGGGCTATGAGTTATGTGTGATTGCCCTGTGTGGACATTTCATAGGTAATATGTGGGATATATTATTGCCCATTATGGGCTAAGTGTCGAATGTCAAGTGGACATCACGCAGTAAAAGAAAGGTATTTTCGCCCTGTATGGGCTAAGAGTCGGGTGTCAAGTGAACATCTCGTTGGGAAGGGGTAAGTGATGTTTCATGACTCTAATTGGTTCATGTTGTCCTAGGGTGACACGATTTCGAGTGTTATCTAATCCTAATTGTATGTGACACTGATTTGGTATCATGATGATGATAAAGTGCTATGTTAACATTATGAGTGTGTGCGTTCAAGTTTCTGCACTAAAATTCATGGTTAGCATGACATTTGTATAGTGATAAGTAGTAATTACGTAGCACATAACATGCAACGTTCAATCTTCCAACCATACAACTCTCGCGCATTGGGTTTTTGGCTAGTTTCTATCATAAGTTTGGTTCATCTTAGTATCACGAGGATACTACGGAGCACACCTGCTGAAAAAATATAATGCATGGTTGTTTATTGGGTAACACCCTAGGGAAAATGCCTATGACTTGTTTACACGAGGTTTGTAAATGGGTTGTTGATGTAAAAGGTTATTGTTGCACTAAAATACACTCCAAGCCTCTCCCCAAATGGGTTCTAATGAGGGAGGTACATGCGATATGACAACAAGTGCTCCACCGGTTCAAGTAATATCTTTTCTCAAGGAGGCAGATTAGTATAAGAGAAAGCTTCGTAGTAATAGGTTACCTAAGACTTACCGGCTAATCCCTTCTATTGCTATTCGAATTTATGAATATGTCATAATTAAGAGAATACAGAATAATGTGATCAATAATTTTCAGCACTTATCCAAAATCTAAAACCTTTAAAAAACAAGTTTATAGAAAAATCCCCAGCGGAGTCGCCACTGTGAGCGGACAACACGGAATGCGATGGGCCGAGGGTGCGCAAATGAGAGGCGCGGTCTACCGGGGTGTTTAAGTTGAAAATAAAATGTACCGGGTCGGGGACCCGAAAGGTTTGAATTGAGAAAGCGAAAATGTTTTTAGATCGGCCAAACCCGAATCCACCGTCTCTCAGTGTAGAGTCACCATCTAGATTAGCTCTTCCAGGAATTAAAGTCCTTTGAGGCTTAACGTCTGGGGGACGGCCCACTAAGACACAGAGATTCGGGTCCGAGATAAGTTGCTTATTTCTATTGGATCACATTATATTAAATCTATAGAAAATGGTATTTCTTAATTGTGCATATTCGCACTTATGTCGTTTTCGAGTTATAATGTTGTTTTGACGTATATACGGAAAGTAATAAATCCATACATGAAGTAGTAAATAAATGCGGAAAAGTAAAGATTAAAAATTACATAACCCCGGGGAATGCAACCGCCCGTCTAATATATTAATTACATTTCTGAAAAATAATTAAAATGCAATACCCGAAGGAAATAAAACCTAGGCATACATCTAACCTGCATCCACAAGGGTTAGCACAAGTTATACAACACAACATGAATATTTACACGTATGCTTGATTTGATTTTGGCAAGGCCCATGTGGCCTAATTAAAAAAACATCGATGATCGAAAATTCTTGTTTAGAAATAAAATGATTCATTTTATTTACAAATATGTTGATCATTTTTATTTAATGAAAGTGCTCGCATGGCAAGGGGTGAGGTCTGTTATTTCAGGAATAATTTTAATTCCCTTCGTTGGAGTATTCTAACATGTATTTTCATAAATTAAAAGAAATTAAAAGGTGAAGAAGTATTACAACAACATTTATACAATAAGAGAAAATAAAATAATTCATAAGTCAACATATAAAATGAAGCGAAGAAAAATACAGGAAGCACGAAATAAGCAACTCTAAGAACTTACAAGCTTACCCTTTCGGTGTGAATTCACTTCTGCGTATCCGTATGATCCCCAAGAGCGTTCCTCGTTCGTTTTTAGTTGTGGTTTAGTGTGGAAAAATAAGTGTTTAATTTATCCAAAAGATAATCAAACTCGGGTTCTAAATTTGTTTTAGACCTGAGGATATCTGAGTATTTTTGAAGAAAAAATAGATGGAAGAAAGTTGATTTGAGAATCGTAAAGTTTCGGAATCCAAACGTGTTTTGGATCCAAATTATTTGAAAGAAAATATTTTCTCAATTTTTGTTGTTCTTATTTCTCATGAAAATCGAATTTTTCTCTAATTTTCGAACCCCCTTTAATCCAAAAAAGTCCCGTTATTTTATAGGGCTAGAGCTCGCTGGAATTTCCAGCGAGCCTGGCCACTTGGCTTGCTGGAAACCAGTGAGCCTATCTTAAATCTAACGAGCCTTGCTGGAGTCCAACGAGGCCACTTGGCTGCTGGAGTCCAGCGAGCCTCGCTATAGTCCAGCAAGTCACTTGGCTTATTGGAACCCAACAAGCCTCGCTGGAAATTCTAACAAGTCAACTTGCTAGTGAGCCCAGTCTTATTGGGCTTTACCTGATGTGTGTGTGTGTGTGTGTATATATATATATATATATATATATGTGTGTGTGTGTGTGTGTGTGTGTGTGTGTGTGTGTGTGTGTGTGTGTGTGTGTGTGTTTGTGTGTGTGTTTATTTATTTTTAAATTTTTTGTTGATTTAACTTTAAAAGATTAAATCCTTAACATAAGTTGGCGACGAGGAACATTCCCATTCAAAGATCTTCAGATAATCGAAAATTGTGATTCAAGGATAAACATCCCGAAAAGCCATCATCATTGAACGCTCGAGCTGGTACAAAATCCCGTGCTCACATCACCCATGTTAAACTTGTCAAGTATTTTGTCTACATAATGTGACTGTGTTAATATGAGACCATAAGGTGAACGTTTAAATTGAATGCCCAAAATTACATCTACTAGTCCCATATCTTTCATGTCTAATCTAGAATTTAACATATTTTTGGTACCTTTTACCATCTCCTCATTTGTTCCAACAATGAGTATGTCATCGACATACAAACAAAGAATAACATATCCTTCACTTGAATTTTTTACATATATACATTTATCATTCATTTATATGATGGTCGTTACCCATCAGCGCATCATCAAATTTCTTATGCCATTCCTTTGGTTCTTGCTTTAAACCATATAAAGATTTCACCAATTTACAAACTTTCTTTTCTTGATCTGAAGCTACATAACCCTCAGGTTTTCCATGTGTATTTCTTCTTCAAGTTCTCCATTAAGAAAAGTAGTTTTCACACCCATTTGATGTACTTCAAGATTCTGCAAAGTGGTAGTTACAAGTATCATCCTAATGGAAGTTATTCTTGATACTAGAGAATATGTATCAAAGTAATCAATGCCTTCTTTTTATCTATAACCTTTTATGAAGAAACAAGCCTTGTACTTATCAAATGTCTCGTCAGTTTTTAGCTTACATATGAAAATCCATTTAGAACTTAGTGGCTTAGTTCCAAGAGGAAGATCCACTAATTCCCACGTATGATTTAGCAATATGGAATCAATTTCACTTCTTATGGCTTCTTTCCATAAAGGACTTTCAGTAGAGCTTATAGCTTCTTTATATGTTTGAGGTTCTAATTCAATCATATATGTTAAGAAGTCCGGACCATATGATTTTTCAATCCTTGTCCTTTTACTTCTTCTAGGTTCTGCCTCATAATCCTCTTCTTGAGAATTCTGATAATCTTCTTCAATTATTGATCGAAGATTGTTATTGTTATCAACATCTTGTTGATTAACTTGACTGTCACTTTCAAAGTTCACGAGATCTTTTGAATCTTGACTCTTTATACATATCCTTACATGGAAACATGTTTATAAAAAATGAAGCATCCTTTGATTCTATCAAAGTATTCCTGTGTATTTCTGGATTTTTAGATTCACACACAAGAAATCAATATGCATTACTATTCTCAGCATATCTAATGAAAACACATTCACCATTTTTGGACCTATTCTCAATCATTTAGGTAATGGAGCAATTACCTTTACAAGACACCCCCACACTTTCAAGTAATTGTATGAATGTTTTCTACCCTTCCATGATTCGTATGAAGTTTTGTCTTGTTTCTTACGTGGTATCTTGTTCAACAGATAATTTGCTAACAAACCAGCATCACCCCACAAGTTTTGTGGTAAACCAGAACTAGTTAACATTGCATTCATCATTTCTTTTGAAGTACAATTTTTACGTTCAGCTACTCCATTAGATTAAGGAGGGTAAGGTGGTGTTACTTCATGAATAATTCCATTTTGGGAGAAAAGCTCACCAAATGGTGCAACGTACTCACCACCACGATCACTTCTAACCTTCTCAATTTTCTTATTAAGTTGGTTTTCTACTTCTTGTTTATAGAGTAAAAATTTCTCTATAGCTTCATCTTTGCTTTTAAGAAAATATACATAATAATACTTTGTGCTATCATCGATGAAAGTAATAAAATATTTATTTCATCCTCTTGATTGTACAAATTTCAAGTCACAAATATCAGTATGTATCAAACTGAGTGGTTCCTGAATTTCTTTCAACTGTTTGAAATGAAGATCTTATTAATTTTATCTCAACATAAGTTTCACATTTATGTGTTTTTATCAATATGAAATGTGGGTATATGATTTAAGTTAATTAGACATCATAACATATCAAAATTAACATGTCCAAGTCTACTATGCCACAAATTAGAAGACTCAACCACATAAGCAGAAAAGTTATTCTTATTTATATTAATAGAACCATGCTTACAAGAGATACAATTGAATTTTGAACATTTCATTGCATTCGTATCCCTTCCCCACATACATGCCCCCTTTGGATAAAATAAATTTCTAAGATTCAAATACCATCTTGAATCCATGTGTGCTCAAGAGGCTCCCAGAAATAGATTCTTCCTGAAGTCTGGAACATACAAGACATATTGTAGTTTGACTTCTTTGCCAGAAGTCATTTTCAGATCACAACTTCTTGTCCTTTCACCTTGGAAGTAGTAGAGTTTTCCATGAAAAGTTTCTCCCCATTCTCTATATGAGTTAATCCAACATGTAGAACCTAAGTTAATAGTACCTCACAGTACTTAATAGTTTTGGAAATAGCAAACTATCTAGGATAGTGAAATTAATTGAGTAATAATTAGACTCTTAGTTAATCAAGCTTACATGAGTTTGTTTTCGAAAAACAATTCAATTTTGCCATATAATTAATTAAGTTATAACTTAGAGTAGGAAAAGCTAAGTCTGTGCTGAGTACTACGTAGTTTAGACCTATCCCACTCAGCTCGTGCTGAGTTACTCTTTTATTTAATTAAAAGAAGATTTCTAGGACACTTAGAGACATTATGACACATATGTTATTAACATCGCTTGTGAAGGAACAGAATATTCCTCAGTTATTTTTCAAGAGAAAAAGCGCTGAAATTTATGAAGACTCTTGTGGTCCTTACAATGCCAAAAAGTGTCAGTAACAGAATGTTAGAGATTCCTCACTATAGTCCAAGTAAAAGGAATTTCTCTGTCATGCTCAAGTGTTTCCGCGTGACGCTATCAACGTCAGCAAGATCAACGAATTGAAAGTCTCCACGTTGCATTGTAGCACGTCTCTCTTAGAACAAGATTGCTTGAAGACAAACGAGAATTTTTCAATGGAATTTTATCACGCCTCAACGTTCAAAATTCTATCTCTAAACGTCCTGGAATTTATCTCCAACAGGAAGATTCGAAAGATTTGAGGAGATGAGAAATTGAAGATCAATGATCTCATAAATTTTGCAATGGCTACTTCGTAGAGCTTCAAAGTATAAATAGAAGACTGGTGCAAACGTTCAAACTTGGTGAATCACCTCGAATGTCTTAAGAGCTAAAAAACTGCGCAAATTACTCTAGCTTTCAAAGAAATTCCACAGCAAGCAATCAACAAACATCAAAGTCTTATCTATTTATAATGGAGAGAAATTACTTAGATTAACATTGTAAGGATTCAACGTTCCTATAAGTTGAATTCAGTTCGCTTTCTTAAATTAATCTGAGTGTCAGTTTGGGAAGGTACCCAAACTGAGTTGAGCGGTAGTTAGAAAGGAAGGTACTTTCTGTAATTGTGTCTACCTACTGTAAAGGCTTCTCCACCTATTGAAGGAACGAGTCACTAGTGGATTAAAGCTCGGAGATGGTATCCAGGGACTGGAGGTAGGCTAGGGGCCGAACCAGGATAAATATCAGGTGTTGACGTTCTATCTTTAAGCATTAAGCTTTATTAGTGACATGCTCATTCATCTCTCTTTCTCATTCATTTACTTTCTTGTTATCCGATCTGTGTTGAGTAGCCTTACTCAGCTAAAGATTGAAGATAAACTGTACAAGCAAAGCTGAGTAGTTTATAAGTTTTTATATCGCACTCAGAACGCATATAAAAACAGAACTTGGCGAATAAATTAGAAAAAGTTAAAAGTAACCAAGATAACGCATTCACCCCCCTCTGCTGTTGTTAATAGCCTGTTTACGGACCAACAAGTGGTATCAGAGCAGTTGCTCAACTTTTAGACTAATCGTCTTTGATTTAGATCCATAAATGGCTTACAACAACTATGGTTCCGGTTTTAGTCAGGTAGTTCTCCTTAAGGAGGGAATGTCTATTACTAGACCACCTCTTTTCGATGGTAATAATTATACTTTTTGGAAAAACTGAATGAAAAACTTGATCTAGTCACAAAACATGCAAGCTTGGCTCGTCATTGAGCTTGGTCCCAGAGTTCCCACAGTAGTGAGGAACGGTGTGCGTATGCCAGTAGATTTAGTGGACTACGACGATGCTGACCTGAGGCTTCTCAAATAGAATGCCGCATTGATTAACTACTTACACTGTGTGTTAGATCTTACTGAGTTCAACAGGGTCTCAGGATGTGAAACAACACAGGAAATTTGGAAGAAGCTGGAGATTACTTATGAGGGGAATAATAAGGTTAAGGAGTCAAAGATCAATCTCATGCTGAGAGAGTATGAGATGTTCTTGATGGGTGCTAGTGAGGGTATTCAGAGCTTGAATACTAGGTTCGTTAACATTGTTAATGAACTGAAGAGGCTTGGAAAAGAGTTCACCAAGGAGGAGCTCATCAAGAAGATTCTACTCACTCTTATAGTAGAGTGGGAATCCAAGAAGAGCACTATTGAGGAGGCTCATGATCTTAAGACCTACAGCTATGATGAGTTGATAGGGACCTATCTAACTCATGATATGTCTCTAAGGAAATACTTAGATGACTCCAAGAGGAATCAAGGCAAGAAGGGCAAAGCCATTGTCCTTAAAGCATATTCATTATATGAGTCCACTAGCTGCGACTCTGATGAGCAAATGGCCCTTCTGACTAGGTGTTTCAAATGCTTCATTAAGAAGGATGAGAAGTTCAACAACAAGAAGAAATTTCCCGCTAAAATAGAGTCAACTCAGCATCGACGAGGAGATGAGGAAGGACCGAAGAAGGAGCACATCAAAGATATTAAGTGCTTCAGGTGTGGAGAGAAAGGCCACATCCAGTCAAGCTGTTCAAAGGTGAAAAAGGACAGGTTCAAGAAGAGGTTCTCTAAGAAAAATGAGGCACTTGCTACCACTTGGAGCAATTCAGAAGAGTCTTCATCATCTGATGAGGAAGCTACTGATTCGGCCAACCTCTACTTGATGGCCATTGAGAATAGAAGCGCAGGCTCAGCATCTACCTTCGGTAGAGATCATTCTGATGTCAACTCTGAAGCTGAGCGTGATAAAGGAAAAGCTCCTCAAGCCGAGGTACATTTTGAAGTTCCGTTATCTATGGATGAATTCGCCTAGGCTCTCTTTGATGTTATAAAGCTGACTAATAAATCAATGAAAAACATCAAAGAGATAGTGAGGAGAAGTGATGATTTGGAAGATACTAATGCTTCCTTATCGCTTGATATCCGCTTTCTTCAAGAAAAAGCTGAGTATCCAGAATGTTCTATCAGCAAGCTTACTAGGCAATTAGATGAGTTGACTGCTGAGATAACAGCTTTAAAGAAGAAAGGGGTTCCTCCTCCAGCTAACAATCAAACTCAGAATAACCAAACTCGCAATCCTAAGAGGAAAAATTCCTCTAACTAGAAGAAAGCGAGCCAGCTCAAACAAAAAATGACGTGCGGTTTTTGTAAGAAAGCTGGACATGCCACAGTTCTATGTCGGCATAAAAATGGTTATTATGACAAGTATTATTGGTCAAATTTAAGAACTGCTAACAAAGAAGGACCTAGCTTAAAAGCATGGGTACCTAAGAAAACATAACTGTTTTGTAGGTGAGCCTCAGATCCGTCGATGACTCTCGAATGTTGTATTTGGATAGCGGATGCTCAAGGAATATGATGGGAGATGAAAGCCATTTCATCTCATTGGAGTGCAAAAGAAATGGAAGTGTTAGTTTTGGAGAAAACCAGAAAGGTAAGATTGTAGGCCGTGGCACTGTTGGTGTCTCTCTTTAATTTGAAGAGGTTTCTCTTGTCATAGGTCTAAAGTTCAATCTGCTCAGTGTAGCCTAGCTCTGCGAAAAAGGCAGAAAGGTTATATTCGACTCAGTAGGATGCTCAGTAATTGACTGTAAGACTGATTCAACTATATTCTTTACTCCTAGGATCAATAATGTTTATATGATTGATTTATCCCCTGGCTTCACTAATGTTAGTCTTGTATCCAAGGATGATAATTCATGGCTTTGGTAGAGAAGGTTGGGTCATATTAATATGAACATTCTATCCAAACTAGCCAGAAAGCAATTAGTTATGGGGTTACCCAGTATTAGCTTTAAAAAGGATAAACTCTGCTCTACTTGTCAGCTTGGTAAGCAAGTTAAGAAATCATTTAGATATGTAAATCACATAGTGACTAAGCGATCGTTGGAGTTACTTCACCTGGATCTTTTCGGTCTAGTTCAACCAATGAGCTTGGGTGTTAAGAGGTTCAATCTGGTGGTAGTAGATGACTTCACAAGATTCACATGGGTAGTCTTGCTGAGTAGCAAAGATAAGACTTATGAATATTTTTTCAAGCTTAGTAACTAGATAATGAACTGAATAGGAGATAAAATCTATAGAATCCAAAGTGATAATGGATGTGGATTCGAGAATTTCCGTTTCGAAGAATTCTGTTCAATGCATGGTATTGACCACAAATTATCTTCTTCTTATACGCCTCAACAAAATGGGGTTGTAGAAAGGAAGAATAGAACTATAGTTGAGATGGCTCGATCCATGCTGAGTGATAACAATCTACCAAAGTACTTTTGGGGAGAAGCTGTTAACACAGCCTGTTATATCTTGAATCAGGTTTTAATTTACCCAATTCTTGAGATTAAACCCTATGAGTTTTGGCGAGGGTGCAAGCCTAAGATTGGTCACCTCAGATCGTTTGGCTGTAGGTGCTATATTCTTAACACCAAAGAGCAACTAGGAAAGTTTGATCCTAAGTCTAATGAAGGTATCTTTTTGGGATACTCAACTAACAGTAGGGCATATAGGATATATATCAAACGTATTGGCTTATTTGAGGAGTTTATACATGTAGATTTTGATGAAATTAACATTGCAGAAAGACGTCCATCTGATGAAGACGAAGGAGTTCCCCAGTTTTCAAATCAACTCAGGATGCCACAAGCTATGCTACCCAACTTAGCACAGGAGCCCCCAGCTGAGGAAGGAAAAGATGATGATGAAGATCTTTCTATCAATTTCAATGATGGCGAAGATCAACCTCCATCTTAGCATCCTGTTGTCGATCCTCCAAAATTTGATTCGAGTCTTCTAAGAGAGATTAGAGTTCATCGCAACCATCCGCTAGACAACATAGTTGATGATGTTCATAATCCTGTGATGACTCGAGGTTCGCTCAATCGGATGATGAGTCATCCAACCTTCATTTCATTGATTGAACCCAAGAAGTTTGAAGATGTAGAAGGAGATGATTATCCGATGATCGCAATGCAAGAGGAATTGGATCAGTTCAAGCGCAATGATGTTTGGGATCTAGTTCCTAAGCCTAAAGGGAAATCAATCATCGGCACTAAATGGGTTTTCAAGAACAAGCTTAATGAAGATGGTGTTGTTTTCAGGAACAAGGCGAGGCTTGATGCTCAAGGCTACAATCAGCAAAAAGGGATCGACTATGGTGAAACCTATGCTCTAGTAACCCGGTTTAAAGCCATTCGAATCCTTTGTACTTTTGCATCTCATATGAACTTCAAATTGTTTCAAATGGATGTCAAAAGTTCTTTCCTGAATGGATTCATTCAAGAAGTAGTGTATGTTCACAGCCTCTAGTCTTTGAAGATGCGAAGAATCTTGAGCATGTCTTCAAATTGAAGTAAGCTCTTTACAGATTGAAGCAGGCTCCAAGATCTTGGTATGAGAGGTTGACTAATTTCTTGATCAACAAAGGTTATGAAAGGGGTAAAGCAAATACAACTCTGTTTATCAGACGAAGGAAATAAGATGTGTTACTAGTCCAAACATATGTTATTGATATCATATTTGGAGCAACTGATGAGAAGCTGTGCAAGGAATTCAGTAAGCAGATGAAGAGCGAGTTTGTGATCTCTATAATGGGAGAGCTCAATTTCTTTCTTGGTCTTCAAATCAAGTAAACTGAGGATGGAATTTTCATCAACTAATCCAAGTATGCAAAAGAAGTCTTGAAGAAATTTGACATGGAACATTAGAAGCTAATGTCCACTCCTATGGCTACAAATACTATCTTGAGTAAAGATGAAGCTAGTAAACCAGTAGACAGTAAGTTTTACAAAGGGATAATCAATTCTCTTCTTTATCTCACTACTAGTTGGCTAAACATACAGTATGCTATATGCTACTGTGCTCGTTATCAAGCTGATCCTAGAGAATCTCATCTAGCCATTATGAAGAGAATTCTCAGGTACTTGCAAAGCTAAATCGAAGCAGGTCCGTGGTATCCTAGCAGCTTAGAATTCACTCTTAGGGGATTCATAGATGCTGATTATGGAAGAGACAAACTCGGTAGGAAGAGTACAATAAGAGGATGTCATTTCCTTGGAGAGTGTTTTAGCTCTTGGTACAGTAAGAAGCAAACTTCCATCGTGCTGAGTACAATTGAAGCTGAGTACATGGTAGCAGGAAGTTGTGTAGCACAATTGCTTTGGATAAAGCAACAACTGGAAGATTGTGGTATAAAGTCAAATTGTCTCGACGTTATGTATGATAATAAGATTGCAATTGACCTATCCAAAAATCCAGTTCAGCATGGGAGAATGAAACATGTCAATATTAGGCATCACTTCATTAGAGATCATGTGCTACTGTTCTCAACTTTTCTACTGATAAGTTTAATAACTTGTTCGCACGATTTTGGCTTTAAGGTACTGGTGTTGTCAATACCACTTGTCAAATAGAAAAATGATAATAATTGCATACAGTTACGATGTAGATTTAAAATATATCAAACCCACAGGGAAGGAACCATTTCGAAAGACCAACTAGAGTAACGAAACAAAGAAAATAAAATAGATAATTTTATTTTTGATGGGTTGGTTGAGATATAGTGGTAAATAAATAGATAAATGTATAAATAGATTAGAGTAGAAGAAATCGGTATAGATTATCCCTACGAACAAGTATAGAAAAGAAAACATGCAAAATCATCAAAGATATTACGTATATCAGACTATTTTAACAGATTCGGTTTTAGATACTCATATATTCAATTATTCACCGCAGAGAAACACATGAACTAACTTTTCTAAGTCTAGTGCAAACGAATTAAGACGATTATATAAACCTGGATAACAATAATACTATGCTTAGTACGGGTCGCTCTCACATAGCCATATTTAGCAAGTTACCATTCCAAAAATGTTGGCTCACTAAACAACGTTATAATCACAGATTCAGTGATTATACACAATCTTGTTAACCCTAAAATCACTCTTAAAGTTAACTCAAAAGCATATAACTTGATTAATATAAAATACTCAACACGAAATACACAATATGGCACATAGACATATCATAAACTT
>CATIWQ010106930.1:0-19937 GCA_949673415.1 Euphorbia schlechtendalii
GTGAAAAAATATCTATATGTATATATATATAGACACACACCCCATTACACTTGGAAGGAAAAATTCCTTTTTTGTGAGTGAACAAAAATTCCTTTTTTCAATTTATTTTTTTTAAATAATTATATCATGTTCTTTTTTACTTAAATTCTCAGTTCATTTTATATTATTATAACTTATAACTTTACTTTAGCTATTTTATAACTTTTTTTATTTATTGTAACTTTACTTTAACTTTATTATACATTATTTATAGATTTTCTATAATATTTCATAGAACTTATGACATTCCCATACCTTTTGTGTATTTTTTTTTCTCATAGAGTCTATAACTTTCCTATATATTTATATTACTATATAGTTTTTTATCTCACCTACATGATATCTGTTCCTATACGTTAATTTGATATAATTTTTGATATAATATATGTATACGTGATATTTTGGTATTTTAAAATGAGTAATCTTGTTTGTTTTTATCTGAATTTTTGCGAAATGGTTCATAAATATACAATACACATCATTGATAAATTTTGTAATTTTTTGAATAGTTTAGATATTTTTTTAATTAAATTATGATAGTGAACTTTAAAAAATCATAAAAAATAAAAAAAATTTTCCAAAATTTACTCAAATCATGGAATATAATTTTAAATAATAAGATTTAACTATTAGTATGTTAAATTGTTTCAAATATTCGATGTAACACCACTCTTTTGAAATCACGGGCCCTCTTTTGCAAATTTTCAAAATCACAGACCCCTTTTTGCAAAAATAAATTCCTCAGACACCATTTTGCAAATGAGTGAAACTACATGGTACTTTTTTGAAGTTTACCCTTTTTTTTACTATGCACACTGTTTATTTGACAAAAAAATTATTGTAAAATATTGAAAATATTTAATTACAACAACTATTTGTAATTAATATATTCGAGTTAAAATTATTGTCATAAAATTAACTAACCGTGTGCAATATTCTCTTTATATTGTCGCACATATAATTTTTACTAACATAAAAAATATAGTCATAAATTAAATACTTTTATTTACAACTGATACTTAAAACTACAATATGTTTTGTTTCAAGTTTTGTTACAAAACTAATATTTTTTTATAAACTTTTTATGTTTTCACACTAATTGAACTTGTGAAATTTAAAAATTCATAGCGACATATTGAATAATTTTAGTTAACCATAACTTGTCATTAAAGTATTTGCTTGTTTTTAGTTAAATTTACTGTCACAAAACTAACAAATATTTATAACAACTTTTTTATGTTATCACACATATAATGTTTTATGACGATACATAATTTATTGACACATATTGATATTTTTAGAGACAATCATTAGTGTAACTGACATATTTTTGTTTCAATATAAAATTATTGTTACAAAAAACAATAAATTTTATGTAACAAGCTTTTATGTTGTCACCAAAGTGTTTTTTTGTGAAAATAAAATTTAATTGTCACATATTGAATATTTTTTGTGACAATTATTAATTGTAACTAACGTATTTTTTGTTTCAAATTAAAATTTTTATCACAAAAATACTTTATTTTTTTATTAAGCTTTTTATGTTTTCATAAAATTAGTTTTTGCGAAAGTAAATTTTTTATTGTCACATTTTATAAATTACTAGTTACAATTTACGTTGTCACTAAAAATTATCAATTACGATAAAACATTGTCACAAAACATCTATTATATGTGGCAACACAATATTGTTGTAACAAATATCTATTTTTTGTGACAACACTTTTAGTGACAGATAAATTGTTGTTACAAATAGCTCGATTTCTTGTAGTGTATTTAGATTCGTTTGTAGATTTTCCGGAATAGCTTATCAAGGAAAAAAATTAAAATAAAGTGAGTTAGTGTTTGAGAAGTGTTTAGGCTTAAGAATAAAATTGAATAAGAAATCAGAAATGATTAAAAAATGAATCATAATGATTTCTCCATTTGTTCAAACCTTTTCTCAATATTCGACAAAGATGATTCACAAAATAAATAACAGTGAGAATAAAAAGGCGAGAGTTTTGACTAGTAAAGAGAGTAAAATTTTTAGTCTTGATTCTATGAAATATGAGATTGGTATATAGAATTTTGGGGTTCTAAATTGAGTAAACAGTAAAATCTCCCAAGAAAAGAAAACAAATTAATAATGATTGATTTTTAGCAAAAAAAATCGATCATTGTACCGTGATCATTACTCTCGGTATTGGCTTTGTTGATTTTAAAAAAGGAATTTTTAGAGAAAGGTGGTGAAAATTAAATAAGAATAAAACGATCACGGTACCGTGATTGATGATCATGGTGCTGTGACCGTTGATAACGGTACCATTATCAATTATCAAGGTACCCTTATCAATGCCTTAGTGAAAAATCAGCTTTTTCAAAAAATGCCAAAAACGGATTGAATTCCCTTCTTTTAAGCTTATTCCAGGAACAAACTTTGAAACTAGATATTCAGATAAAATAGAGTAATAATGAAATCTTTCATCATTGACTTTCGGTGTTACAAAAAACTGAACTCACAGTTTTTCCCTCTTAGGACATAAAAGACTAGGTTTTTATGATCGTGCGATAGAATAGCGTGGAAAAGAGAATAGAAATGATACTCGAGGTGGATTCTAGTAAGGAAATAATCATTCCTTAATTGAGTTTGTTGGGAAATAAAATTTTTTGCCCATTCAATAAAGAATTATTATGTGTTAATGTCGAGGACTAGCTTCGGCTTAGATAAATATATCCGTCAGGGATGACTATAAGCTTGGATATCCTTTGGAGAATCCGACATTTTAAGTTTTCGCAACTCCGAGGATTTTTGCAATCTTGACTTGGTTTCCATTTTATGAATTCTACAATAAGTAGCTTTGTTGGGGAATGACATATTCTAAACTCAACCCTTTAGAGGAATTCTGAATTATGCATTTTACAATATGCAATCGATTAACTCTATTAGAGATTTACACCATCTGAACTTAGTTCCTTTTCGGGGAATTTTTCATTCTTTACTTGATTCCCTTCTAAAGAATTCCTCCTTTTAAACTTGGTTCCCTTCCGAGGAATGCTACATTTTGAACTAGGTTCTCTTCTAAGGAATTCTGCATTTTAAACTTGGTTTCCTTGTGAGTAATTCTGCATTTTGAACTTGGTTACCTTTAAAGGAATTCCAAATTATGAATTGGGTTCTCTACTGAGGAATTCTATATTTTGGACTTGGTTCCCATTTGAGGAATTTTACATTCTGAGCTAGGTTCCTTTCAGAGGAATTGTGCATTCTTAACTTGGTTCCCTTTTGAGAAATTCTGCATTTTTAACTTGGTTCCCTTTTGAGAGATTCTGCATTCTTAACGTGGTTCCCTTCTGAGGAATTCTACATTCTGAATTGGGTTCCCTTTTGAGGAATTCTATGTTTTGAATTTAATTCCCTTTTGAGGAATTTTGTATTATTGACTTGGTTCCCTTTTGAGGAATTTTACATTCTTAACGTGGTTCACTTTTAAGGAACTCTACATTCTGAACTTGGTTCCCTTCTAAGGAATTCTACAATTTGAACTTGGTTCCCTTTTGAAGAATTCTCAACTTGGTTCCCTTTTGAGGAATTCTGCACTCTTAACTTGGTTTCCTTTTGAGGAATTCTATGTTCTTAACTTGGTTCCCTTATAAGGAATTCAACATTTTAAACTTGGATCTTTTGATATATGTACCACAGGCTGAGGAGAGATTAGCCCGGGGCTATTAGTCTCTTGGTGACATACTGTCTACTTCGACAATCCTCATGGAGTTTATTTAACTTATGTACCTATTTTGTGAATCTCTTATATTTATGCAAAAATATGATGCATATCCCTAGCATAAAGACTAAGGTTATATGATATAAATGACATATACAATGCTTTGGCTGAGCTGGAGAAGAGGCGAGATGCAGCAAAAGACAAGGCTTGGGTTGCCATTGCCTAGACTGTAACAATGGAGGTGAGGCTTACATGTCTGCTACACATTGGGTCAAAGTGGCTGTATGTTCAGACCATAAAGGAAGATATTTTAGAGTTGGAGGAGTTCTAGTCAAGCAATTCGGCTTTCGAGGCCATCTCAGTGTCATGGAATTCTACAACACTTCATTAGGATCTATAGATCAAGTGTTTTGTTTTGGTGCTATGAAGACGTGTCCACTTTTTGAGGAGATTAGTGCTATCCTGAATATACCTTCCCCATGTTAAGTGAAAATAGTCATTGTTACTTATATCTTCAAATCTGCTGTTGACTTTCAAGGAGCTCTTCAATTTGGATCCTTTTCACAGGTTCCTTTCTCATGCCCTATCCTACTGGTTTTTGTTTAGAGGCGGTATTGGAGTGGTTCATTGCTGCCCCAAGGACCCACGAGGCTTGTCATCCATGGTTGCTAATTTTTTGGCAAGTGTATATAGTTGCCGAGTTGGCCATACAGTTAGAGTAACTACTAGTATCGAGTCAGGTTACCATTCAAGGGTATCTGATAGAATCCTATTGTTTGACATGATGGTTTGATATGAATAATTGTACTAGATCTGACATTTCAGTTTTAATTTTTGCATAGGGAGTTACAATGGACATTTTTCAACCTATCAAACTGCATATGTCATAACTTTTGCATGGATTTCCCTTTTGGGTTTTCAATCCAACAAACTTTTATTTTTGGCTTTTGCATAGACCTCAACTTTTTCTACTTATCAGATTATTTTGCCTTTTTGCTTACTGATTATATTAAAATGCACAAAGTAGTATATAGGAAAAATGAAGTAGGAAACAACAAACATTCACTTACTCATGAGTCAATGCTTTCAAGGCAACACATATATTCATTATCACATACAAATAAGTTTCAGCAATAATGACACTTATATAAATGATATTAACTTGGTTACAACCGATTGGTAATGACTACAACTAGAATGTCTCTCATTGCTAGCTAACTAGTTATGGTTTTATATCTAACATCTCTCAATTGTTTAGTCTTAATTTTTCCCGAACCCCTCACAAAGATTTGATAGATTTTATTAACCTTAATTTTTTACCAATTTGCCCTTTCAAGTTTTCGAACTGATAGGCTGCCCTATTTTTTTTCCCAGTCTACCCTTTTTAGGTTTTCTAATTTGCATGCTTTTATTCCTTATTTTTATATATATATTTTTTGTTTTGTTACACATGGTAGCATTTTTTGTTTATCTTGATTGATAAGGTGCATGAATTCATTATCATCCATGTTTATGATCTCACTGTTCCATTGATTAGAATCTTCTTGAATGAACGGACCTTCCCAATTAGGATATGACTTATCCCTTGCATTGATGTTATCGAGCCTTCTCAATTAGGATCGTACTCACCCCATGCATTGATGTTAACTTGCTTCAACTTCTTAAGGATAAAGTCATCTACCTTGAGTGGTTGTTTCTAATGTTTGACTTTGTTTATTTGTTATAAGTCTTAACCATGCATGATTCAAGAATCTACTCCTAATCATGTTTCATCTATTGATAGAATTTCCCCACTCCATACACTAAAGGGAAAAATATTTTGTTGGTCGAGGTGTGCAATCTTGTGCCCTCGTACTCTAAAAAGAATCTTGTCGGCCCCATAATAATCATCTTTGATAGGATCTTTGATTCTGATGCCATATTGTTCAATCAACTTTGTCATTTCTTTTTGGAACCGGAACCCCATTATTAGAGATGATGTGGTGAGGAATCCTATTTCATGTAAAAAATTAGCGCTTAATGAATTTGGACATCTTCTTGGTGATAATATTTGTGTACAATTCAACCTTAACCCACTTCGAGAAGAAACCCACTATCACCATAAAATTTTTATGCCCATTCATCGAGGATGGTCAAATCTCACCAATTCGCTTATCCCCCATGTCTAGAATGACCAAGGAGTAGATATATTTTTTACGGTATTATTTGGTAATAGCAGACTTCTCATTTGGTGATGGAAGCTTTCTTGATCTTGTCTTTGATGTTCATCAGAATGTAATTATATTTGCTTCAAAATTTCAACCTTTGCTTTCTCAGCCCACTCAGGTTTCAAATGGTGAAGTTCGAATGCGATGCTTGGCTATCTTACTGTTGAAGCGAGGTATGTCCAAATGCTACCACATTCTTTAATATATTTATTCTTTCATTTTCTCTACTAGAGACAAGTCTTTTGCAATAAATACCAATTTAGGTGAATCGGTTGTAAACAAGTTTATTTCATTCATAGAAGTATTATGTATGTTGAAGACATTATGTGTATGATCAAATGTATGATGGTGTAGTTAGGCGAGATATAAACAAGTAAGAAAAAACAATTATCATTATTCATGGATAAAATTGCCTCATAGGCTAAGTCATTCCCATCATATATATTAGGAATATGAACAATAAAATTATAATCATTCTTCATGGGCGAAAGAGGTGACAACAACAATAGTAGCAAAATATTTTCCAAATGCACATTAGTCAAGTCTTAGTCACAATTCTTCAATTGTTGGATAACATAAATTTCAGTTAGACCAGACTGCACCATATTCACTAACTTAGAAAACATAGGAAGAGGATTATTCATGGTACTAGGCTTTGGGGAAGGTTCCTTGATATTATCTTCTTTAATGAGATTCCTTATGGCTACCAAAAGAGTTTTACGATCATTAGTATGGTGACCATCCATCACATGATAACTGCAAAATTTGCAAACCTTTTCATGCTTAGAGGGGACATAAGGATTTAAACTGTTGAGGAGGTTTAGTTTCCTCAATTTACTGAATAGGAAAGATAAATTATCATTCCATGGGGTTGTTCCATGTCTAACTTCTGGGGGTGAATTATAGCTATTAACTTCTACTAGAGTAGCTTCCACTATAGTTTCAGCCAAGGTAGGTGTGGGTACTTCAATAATTTTCTTGTACCCAAAGGAGTTTAGCTTGCTTGGCGTGGGAGAATCTCTTTACTTCTTCATAATAGCTTACCTCTCAATATTTTCAGCCTTTTATACACATTAGAATAGTTCTCACACTCATCTAATACCATTTGATCTTGGTACCATGACAATGCACCATCTATCATCTTCACTATCATCTCGAGAAAACTAGGCTTGCTACCCAATAAGACTTGAGTGACATCCATCTCTCATAATAGGATCAAAAAGTTCCCCCCTTGTTCTACTTAATTTGGTCCAATTCTTAATTGCTGTTTTGAGTTGGAGTTGAATTCATAGCTCTCTTTAAAGGCTTTAGATAGACGATCCCTATCATGTCAGACTTCTTATTGTTGAGTGCCATAGCACAGTTACTTCAATCAAAGTACATGAGAACATCTTTGCAATTTGACCTTTAGATAACCATTTCATCTTCATTACATTCTCATAGTTCTCCAAATGGAACATAGGTGGGTTTACTCCCTTGTAAGGAGGAAGGGAAGGCATATTAAATTAAGGTGGTAATAGCCCCACCCATAATTAGTCATGGTCTTATTTCCACCATTGGCATTACGTAGTTGTTGTAAGATTTTGCAGATAACGATAACATTGCCCTTCTCTTTGGCATAACCATCCCCCTCAATATTATCACTATAAGTTTTTTTTCGAAACTCTTCTCTTTGAAAACAATACTCACTGCAACTGAACTTGCTCACTGATGGGATCCTTGAATTGGTAAGACTTCAATTGGCAAAGGTAATACTCATCTCATTCACAAGTTTCTCGAAAGTGGGAGAGGGACACATTTTACTCAAAGTTGAAGTTGAATCTAAACTTGAGAAGGATAATGATTGCTCAAATGACTCGAAACTCAACTTAGATTATAAATTTGAAGTGGTTGTGAGCGGGTGAATTTTTATGAAGAAGGTAGGCCACACGAGCATGTTTAGTGAATTCATGAGAAACCTCCTTTTGGCAGGTTGTAAAGTAAAATTGTAAAGCTATTCTTGAAGAAAATAGAAGAGCACAAATTGATTTTGGAAAACTGATCACAATACAAAATTCTAAAGAATATTTTGAATCAACTATGATGAATCATCTAGGTAGGGGAGGTATCTGAAGTGGAGGGATACCAAATCCTAATCCTTAGCCAAACTAAACACGAGTTTAAGATCTACAATTATCATAAATCATCATATGATGATATAATATCCCTCTATCAGTAAAACTCCCTCCTTCGATAATATATTAAATAATATATTACTTGTTAAAAATGTTTTTATTAAAAGGAAAATTCTAGGGAATCATGTTGAAAAATGGAGTCATCACCCGGATTAGCTCTTTCGGGAATTATTAGAGGTTCGGGTCCGAATGGCTTATCCACTTTTCATGGGTTAATTCAAATCAAAATCCTTTTTTCTTATTTGCAACATGAATATTACCTAAGTAGTTTCGGTGTGTTTTATTCACATAATGATGATAATAAATGGAAATAATTGAAAGATTTTGATTTTTAGAGATACATACATTGGTACACGCCTCTAGATCTTGATGATTCTACAAAACAATGTTAGTTCAAAAGAAATAATTTTAAAAAGGAAATAAGACTTGAAAGAACCTATTTCAAGCTTGATTATTCTCAAAGAATGTGTTTGATTTTCCCATCATCGAAAAAAATATGTTTTTGATGATAACAATGAATAATTATGGCTCCTGCAACATTAAAATAATATTAGAAATTCATAACAAATGATAAATAGAGATAGCGTTTTTGAGAAAATGTTATGAAGGCTACCAAAAGCTTGGCAAGACTACCCTTAATTGGAGAGGCTCCCTTTGTAGGGAAGGGGCACCCCTGTCTCGGCAAAGTCCCTCCTTGCTAGGGAGGTTCCCTCTTTTGAAAATTCAAAAGTACAAAATTAAACGAAATTGAATTGAAATAAAAATTTAGGAACTCAAGTGCTAACCTTTTCGATGGGAATCCACCTTGAGAGGGCTTGACTATGTCGTTGGAGGTTTCTTCGAGAAGATTTTCAAGCTTCGAAGGCTCAAGAACATAAGAACATAAGATATCACAATGTATTTTTTTGGTAGAGAGAATTTTTTAAATCAGATTTCAAGCATGTGTTGAAATGACAGGTAAAGGGGGGTTTATAGTGAATGTTGAGAAGAAAAATGCTCAAAGAGTGCCCTAATATCATGGGTTAGTGGGTAAAGTTCATGGTTAGTGGATTTTGACAAATTGAATAACTGTTAAACAGCCAAGGAGAAGGCCTCGGAGCCCTTGTTGGAGGGGGCACACTAGGTTAGGGCACCCCCGCCCTCATAGAGGGGGTGTCGATTCTCCCTATGGGCGTCGCGCCCTTGGATCATGGGGTAGTCCATTTATGGCTTCCCCCACTAGTTGAGGTATGTGTGGTTTGGTCCTTTGGACGTGTCTTAGGTACTTTTTGGATGTGTTTTGATATTTTTTGATGTGCTTGGGTATATTTGAGTGTGTTAGGTCTCTTTTGAAATCCTTAATCATCTCAAACTTTTCTCTTAAGTGACGTAAATGCCCCTAATGATTTGTGGAAGTATTAAAAGGCCAAGTTTAAAAGACTTCATCATCATTCCATGTGGTTAATCTACGCAAGTGATGAACATGCGTAATGGCATGGTGGAATGTCAAAAACTTAAAATTTACCTAAAAAGAACTCCTAAGCATGGCACGATTAATATAATCTTCATTGAAACATTTCACAGATGTATAAGGTATATAGAAACATAGTTTTCAAGTATAGAGCATTACCGGTAGATGCGTGCCTTCACTTGAAGTGGTAGAACGATCCCCTAAAGCAATCAGACAAAACTCCATTAGCAAAAGCTTCTAAACTAGGACAACCTCTATGAGTAGTCTACATTGATTCCACCAACAAAAACCTCATGAAGAGGGAGAACTTGTCAGTTAACAAGTGGTTGCTAAACCACTCGTAGACCAACCCGAGAATAACTGCGAAAGCTCTTTTCCAAAATAGGAATATGCCTTCAAAAGAAATCTCACAAATACTAAAAAACTTGGGGAGGATCTCAAAAAAATTTGAAGAAAAAAAGTCAAGTTTAGAAGAGATGGTTGAACTAAAGTAAATTGTGAAAGGAGGAAAAGGCTCCTATTTATAGGAGTAAGGGATGCAAAAATGGTCGACTTTAAGCAATGTGGGATGGAGATTTCCCAATCCCACACGCGGGTCATCTGCGCTGAGCCCACAAGGGAAGCTCATGCATGTATTGTTCCGATTATCTAAGGTTTGAACTAAGACATATTGGGATAGGAAATGCATTATTCATCTCCATAAGAGTGGTAACCAATCAGGTTCAATGACTCATCAACCATTAAGAAAAAATACATTGAAAAAAAAGTAACTAATACTTACGTTTACATTATATTGAAAATGTCCGCAAAATAATAAAATTTATCTATTACTATTTCAATTTTTATATATTTATTTATTGAATTTTGCAAGAGTATATTTTATGGAGAATATAATTGTTTGGGAGAAGGAGCTAATATGACATTGAGAGCACCTTATGTTCAAAGACTCAATGACACTCAAGCTTTGTCTTTTCTTAATGTCTATTTTATTGATGGGGATCAATGGCTACAATACAATACTATTAATTAGGGAAGCCCGTGCCCCGCGGGTTGACTCACGCGCACATCTTGCATGGGCGGGATGAGCGGAGCCCACTAGGGAAGCCCATGCAGTCTTTGATTGTCCCACAAGCGAGGCTTTACAAGACTTCTTGCAAGCCTCGCTTACAGGCGTGCTGGTGGGCATGCACTGCAGGCTGATGTAAGCATTGCCAAGTAGTGCTTGCTGGCTTCCAACCCAATAACATGCGCTAGTGCATTCTGGCATCTCACGAGCACTTTTAGTGCTCGCGTGGGTGCCACACAGGCCCCTACCTGTGAACAACCTGTGTTTGTGGGACCCACTTGTAATGGGAAAAGTCCCTTACTCCATCTACTGCACATTTTTCCAATTCCTGTTTCAAATTATTATTCGCTAGAGGTTAACAAAAACTTGGTGTCCCATCAGGGAACCTTTAGGCTCTGTGTTCCAGACTGATATGGAACCCGATTACTCTATACGATTACATGGTGTTTCTAGCAAAGGCACATGATCCCTCGATACTCGGAATGTCACATGCTTGTAACTTGATCCAATCCTGCAATAGTAACCATTACAATACACTCCTTCTACCATGTTAAGTACAATCCATTTTACTAAGCTCAAATAAAGTGTTAGCTCATGTAATAACTGTAGCTATCTCATAGTTAGACTTGTTCATGAAGAGCAACACTAGCCTTTATGTATTGAGATTTACTAGAAACCCATTATATCAATCTCATACTCTGGTCAAGGGTTTATGAGTATCACTTCAACAAGAAGCCTTAAGGTAAAACTCCCATTATTTAAATATATTAGGAGTGATGGATCCCATCTTGACTACTCGGCTTACCAATGAATGGTCATCAGTATACCCATAATCCTCTGTATCATCTTGATAAACATGTTATGCATGAATATGACCCAAAGCATAGCATCTTTCGTAATAGGTAACCAGTGTCTTTGGTTTGGGGATACTTGTACTGCTACTACAATAAGACATGACACCAAAACATGGATATAGTTATTTTCAAGTGTCTGCCTTGTAATGATCTCCAATGCATTACTCTAATACATTCCTGTGTTAACTTAAGGCACCACCTTTAGCTCGTGAGATCGGTTGCTTGGATCCAATCAAAGGAGTAAGCCTACACATGCTAGTTTGTTCGCTTCATTGATGTCTATTCTCAATGAACTATGATTAGGGATATTTAGACTTTTCCATAATTACATGTGTGTGTTGTTATCACCCCACTTAGCTCCAACTATATCCTTGCATTTTCACGCTCTAAAATAGTCACAGACTTTGTTTCATTATGTATATATATATATATATATATATATATAATAATCTAAAACCTGTTTGTACATAAGTGACTAATAAAGAAATATTGCCCCAATTAGCTCTAGTGCATACATCATGTTAACAAAGTCACACTTACACTAGAGCAAATTGCCTATGTGCTTCATGCCATATCATTAACATGCTAGTCGTGCTTAACTTGAGTTAATGGTTTTTTTAGCCCATCTGTTAGATTCTAATTTATAGAGATGTATTCTAAGCTTATATCTTTTCTAGAAACTATCTCTTGAATGAGATGGTACTTTCTGAGTACGTGTCTATTTCTTTAACGAGATCATGGTTCCTTTTCCTGAGCAATAGCCTCATTGTTATCACAATAGACCACTATTGGATTTACAATGCTGGACACCATGCTGAGATCACCAATGAATCCCTTTAGCCAGATAGCTTGCTTAGCTGCTTTAGAAGTAGCTATATACTCAGATTCAATGGTTGAATTAGCAGCCATATCTTGTTTGAAACTTTTCCAAATAATTGGCCCTCCATTTAACATAAACATATAACCTGACTAGGACTTGTAATCATCCCTCTCAGTCTGAAAACTTGTATTAGTAAATTCCTTCATAGAGAGATCACTTTCTCCATAAACTAAAAACATATCCTTAGTTCTCCGTAAGTACTTGAGGATAGTTTTAAGGTCTATCTAGTGCTTCTCACCTGGATTAGATTGAAATCTGGTCGTGATTCTCAAAGTATGTGAGACATCTGGCTGAGTGCATACCACAACATACATGATCGATCCTTTTACTGAAGTACAGGGAATTTCATTGATATGCAATCTCTCCTCTTGTGTTCTCAGACACTCAAATTTACAAAGGTTAATTCGGGAGACATGGGAAGATATCACTTTCTTGACTAATCAAGGTTAAATCTAGTCATAACCTTGTCTTTGTATGTACTTTGAAAAACTCCTAGTAGCCTTTTGGATCTATCATGGTAGATCTTGATACCAAGAATAAAAGCTGCTTCTCCAAGGTATTTCATGGAGAACTTCTTTGACAACCATGACTTAACTGTTTGAAGAAAAGGAACATCACTTCCTATCAATACTATGCCATCGACATATAATACAAGGAAAAGGACCACACTCCCACTAACCTTCCTATATACACAGGGCTCATTAGTATTTGTCACAAAACCAATTTCTCGGATTGTCTTGTTAAACCTAATATTCCAAATCCTTGATGCTTGCTTGAGTCCATAAATAGACCTTTTCAATTTACAGACCTTCGAGCCATCCTGAGATGTAAAACCTTTGGGTTGTATCATATATACATCCCTTTCAAGGTTCCCATAAAGGAGCGCAATTTTCACATCCATCTGTCAAATCTCATAATCATAACAAGTAGCAATGGCAAGGAGTATTCTGGTAGACTTTAGCATGGCTACTAGTGAAAAGGCTTCGTCATAGTCAATACCTTCTTTTTGACTATAATCCTTTGTGACTAGCCTTGCTTTATAGGTAATTACATAACCATCCATTTCACTTTTCTTCTTGACAACCCACTTGCATCCTATGGGCTTAATCCCACTTGGAGCACCAACCATGTTTCATACTTGATTTTCGTACATGGAGTCCATTTATAACTTTATGGCTATACACCATTTGTCAGACTCTAAGCATTCCATTTCTTCCTTATAAGTCTTGGGCTCATCATTTTCTATAAGAAAGATGTGCTTATCACCAATGATAAAATAGCCATATCTTTCTAGAATGATAGGATCCCATCCTTATCTATGCAATGTCGATGTTATAATAGGTTGGCCCATGCTTACAATTTCTTATGTAACAAGCGTAGGATCAATCAATTAATGTTCTGTTTGATCTTCTTAAGTATCCAGGTTAAGACTGCTCCCACTAGATTTTACAAGTATGTGTTCCTTCTCGAGGAACTGAGCATTCCTAGAAACAAGTTCTTTTTATTCCTTAGGATTGTAAAAGGTATAACCCATAGTCTCCTTAGGGTAACCTATAAATAGGCACCTATCAAACTTAGCACCCATCTTATCTGAATTAGTCCTTTTAACATAAGCATAACATCCCCAAACTTTCAGGTGAGAAAGAGCTGGTTTCTTACCATACAACATTCTGTATGGTGTTTGATCAATTAATTTTGAGGGCACTCTATTTAGAATATAAACCGCGCTTTCAAGTCCATAACCCCAAAAGGATCTGCTGAGTTTGCTTGGCTCATCATGGATCAAACCATATCAAGTAGGGTTCTATTCCTCCAATCTGACACTCCATTATGTTGGGGCGTATAAGGATGTATCCACTGGGATAAAATACCATTATCCCTTAGATAATCCTAAAACTCTTGACTTAAGTATTCGCTTCCTTGATCAGATCGAAGGGTCTTGATGCTTTACCCAAGCTATTTCTCTACTTTGGTTTTAAATTCTTTGAACTTCTCAAAGCTTTTAGACTTGTCCCTCATAAGGTGCAAATAACCATATCATGAGTAATCATCGATAAAAGTTATGAAGTATACGAAACCTTCATGTGTCTTAACACTCATTGGACCACATACATCAAAGTGTATTATTTCTAAAGTACTTGTTGCATGCTGACCCTTTCCTTTGAAAGGTTTCTTTGTCATCTTTCCTTTTAAACAAGGTTTGCATGACCCATAGGATTCCCATTCCATTGAGCCCAAGTCACCACATTTGTGTAACTTAGTTAGACGAGTCTCATTTAGAATTTTAGTTTTAGTATCTAGAATATAAATGGCATTTAAACACATTCTAGAAGCATAAAGAATATTACCAAGTTGAATGTGACATTCATTATGTGAAAATAAAATTTCAAAATCCTTCTGTTGCTAAACATGCAACACAAAAAATTTTTTAGTAACGATATGAATGTAATAGCAATTGTACAAAACTACAACTAGGTTACTAGGCAAACAAAGTCTACTTCTCCCTATAGTTGTTGTAGCAACCTGTGCTCCATTTCTAACTTTTAGGTCCATTTCCCTCTTTGTAAGCCTCCTACTATTCGACAACCCCCACACAGAATTACAAATATGAGTACCAAAACCAATATCCAATACCCATGTATTGAACCCAAATTTAATAGTACTTCGTAGTACTTAGAACGTTTTGGAAATAACTAGATTATTGAAATTAATTGAGTACTGTGTATACTCCTAATTAATGAAGGTTACTTGAGTTTGTTTAAGGGAAAGAAACTCATGTTACTAAGTCATTAATTAGGTTATGGATTAAAGTAAGAAAAGCTGAGTTAAGCTTAATATTACATAGTTTATAAGATATAGACTCAGCTGTGCTGAGTAAGCTTTTTGTGATAAAAATTGAGTTACTTTGACACTTAGAAAAATACTTGAAACATATGCGTTAAATAGTTTATATGAGAAACAGAATATCCTTTAATGCTTTTTAGGAGAAAAGGCATCGAAATTAAAGAAGATATTCAAGTGGTCCTCACATCCAAAAGTTGTCAGCACGGAATGTTGGAGATTCCTCCCTAAAGTCTAAGATATTAGGAATCCTTTGACATGCGCCACTTCTTAGTGTCTCCGCGCAACTCTGCAATGTCAACAAGTCAACAAATTATAGAATTCCATATTGCATCTCACGCATCTCTCTATCAAACCAGATTACTTAAAGATAAATGATTTTTTGACACTTTGGATTAACTGATTAATCTCATGCTTTATCATTCAAAATCTCTGTCTCTAAACATCCTAGAATTTGCTTCAAATGGGCAAATTCAAAAGATTTGAAGAGAAGAGAAATTGAGAAAGCTATCATGATGAGAAGTTTGCAATGACTACTTCCAAGACCTTCAACTATAAATAGAAGACTAAAGCAGACATTCAAACTTGGTGAATCACCTTGAATTTCTTTAAGAGCTGAAACTCTGTTCAAATACAAACCAGCTTTCAGAAATTCCAAATCAAGATATCAGCAAACACAACTTAATATGTTTGTAATAGAGAGAATATCATTTAAGATTTAACCTTGTAAAGGATTCAATGATTCTATAATTTGAATTCCTCTGTTCGTATTTTCTTTGAGAAATCTGAGTGTCAGTTTAGGAAGGGTACCTAAACTGAGGCTCAGAGGTAGTTTGAAAGGAAGGTACTTTCTGTAATCTCTTCTACCAGTTGTAAAGGCTTCATTACTTAAGGAAGGAATGATTCATTAGTGGATTAAGGCTTAGAAAGGAATCCGGGGACTGGAGGTAGGCTAGGGGCTGAACAAGGATAAATCTCAGGTGTAAAAGTTCTAACTTTACTTATTTGCCTTTATCGCATCAGATCTCTTTCATCATTCTTTCTATTTTATCAATTTTGCTTGAAAACCAATTCTAGCTGAGTAGAGTAATAAACAAGTAATTGAAGATAAATTGCAACAGTAAGCTGATCAATTTATAGTTTTTAAACCCATCTCAGTACGATAAATACAGCACGCATCTAAAAAACATAACTAGGTAAAAGAATTTTTATAAACCTTAAAAATTTACCAACAACTGCATTCACCCCACTCTACTGTTATTTTAAGCTGTTTAGAACCAACACCATGTAGACTCATAAGGAATTATAAAGAAACTCTCTATCATGAACATACCTGAAGTAGATGCCTCACTTGGCTTCGTCTACACTTGTTCAAAATTTGAGCTTTGATATCATATTTTTAATGTCCGGTCCATTCGCACATGAAACATATCCCTTTGAATTTCTCCTTTTAAATGATAATATTTTTTACCTTCCTGTTGATGGTTTTTAAGCCTTTACCTTTAGTTCAAGTCCTACTTAAGGTACTCATTTCTTTAGCCATCAAACCATCTTAAAAAATTCTAAGTCTTTTTACAAACTCAGACATAATCTATTTGTCAAGTTCAAAATTTCTTTCAATTCATATTTAAGTCATCCTTTTAGAATTACCAAAGTATTCTTTACAACACTCAGTGTCAAGGATCCCATTATGTTTCCTAGAGGAATAAAAGAATTTCAATATTTCATTCCATTCAATTTTCATGCCCTCATGAATTCCTTAGAGATGAATCATCATAGATTTATCTCCATACCATCATGCTATTTCTTAAGCTTTATGGTCATGGTTTTGATCATCACAAGTGATACTACAAAAGCATCCTTCTTATGCTTAAGATATGCATCATTCGGTTGGATAGAAGCCTAAACGTTAGGATTGAATGGTTCAGGATCATCTAGAATTCTATAAAAGCTCCTTTCTTAGAGCCTTAAACCACTCATCAAAATTGATCATATTCAACTTATTGTGAAGAATTTAGCGAAGGTTTTTGTTTTGATTCATTGTTTAACCTAGATATAAAATAGAAATGTTCAGAAATTAGTATGTGTATATAAGGTCTTTATTTAAACACAGCTTTCCTACTATTTTTATCGGCATTCAAATAGCCCCTTCTATTGAACTCAGGAAACATGGTTGAACCATTTTCCTTCGTAGGTAGCATCCATAACTCATCTAAGGTGACCTTGTTATAGCAGGTTAAGCAATAATAGACAACCATGGTTGGAACTAGTTCATTTGCATTTCATGAAATTGCTAATCTATTTGAGTTCTCTTTCTTGAGACATGCATACCCAATGTATGACTCCTCAAATACGTCTCCAATCTGGCATTAGGTCTAATGATATGGACAACTGACCCAGTTCGGTTAAGGCTTTAACCCTATCTAGTCTCATGGTCAAATACATGTTAAGGGAAAGCATGTTGTACGTGTTCATACATTCGTTAATAAAGTTCATATCATGACTTATGATAGGAAGACTATTTACCACCTTAATATTATTATAGGGATTTCATTAATGCAGGTGGTCTCACCCAAATTTAGGACTTAATGATGGATATGATTATGATAACTATAATTCCGGGCTATGGAGAGCTATTAATCTAAGGGATCATGCTCAAGACTGGTACACCATAATCATTCCATCATGCCAAGACTCCATATAGCATGTAAAAAAAGGTCCATCTTTAAGTTCTTGCACCTATGTCTATAAGTTTTAGTTTATCAATTTTAACTATGGCTATAAAACCATATACGAAATCCAATTCGCATACTAGAAATCAACTAAGTGATAAAAGTACCTTTGGTACATTGAACCTAATATCGATGGAGATTTCCAGGTAGGAGATTCCCCCTTAAAGTGGATGAGCAACCAAATCTAATCCTTGCCAAAATAACCACGGGTACTTCGATTCGATATACCATAGACAATTGTGATTTGAAGATTTGTTCTTTTATTCGAGTGAAGTACTAGATGATCCTTAATTTATAGTATTTACACGTGTAGTGAAACATTGTTAATTTTATGATAATCATCTTAATTAAGTATGAGCAAAACCTCAATCTAGTTATCACAACATTTTCTATAACATGAATTGAAACTTAAGTCATGCAAAGAATACTTTAATCAATTTATAGAATATCACATTTCAATTTATTATAATCAATAAACCATAGCATAAGACAGGCTCTGATACCATTGTTGGTTAATCAAGGCAAGTGATGAACATGTAAACTGGTATGGATCAATTTAAAAACTTAAAATTAACCGAAAAGGAAATTCTAAGCATGACACAATTGATATAATCTTAATTGAAATGTTCCATAGATGCATAAGGTCTATAAAACTTACTAAAAGAGACATAGCATCTAAGTATAGTGCATTACTAGTTTATATGTGCCTTCCCTTGAAGTGGTAGAGTGACCCCTTAAAGCAATCAAACAATTTTCTATTAGCTCAAGCTTCCAAGCTAGGATAACCTCTTTGAGTAGTTCACACAAACCCCACCAACCAAAACCTCACGAAGATGGGTTGAGGGAGGGTTTAGTACAAGTGAAAAGGTGCTCCACCTGCTCAAGTACTATCTTTTCTTAAGGAGGTAGATTAGTACAAAGAAAGCTTTGCGGTAATAGGGTACCTTAAACTTACGGGCTTATCCCTTCTACTGCAATGCGTTATTATGAATATGTCATAAGTAAGAGAAAACAGAATAATGTAATCAATAATTTTCGACACTTATCCAAAATCTAAAACCCTAAAAAAACAAGCTTCTAGAAAAAATCCCCAGCGGAGTCGCCACTGTGAGCGGGCGACACGGAGCGGTGGGCCGAGAGCGGGTGAAGATGAGGGGCGCGGTCCACCAGGGTATTTGAAAAAAAGGTGCACCGGGTCGGGGACCCGAAAAAAATATTGAAAGAGACAGTGAAATTTTTTTTATATTGGTTCAAACCCGAATCTGTCGTCTCTTAGTGTGGAGTCACCACCTAGATTAGCTCTTTCAAGGAATTAGAGTCTTGTGAGGTTTAACGTTCGGGGGATAACCCACTAAGACACAAAGATTCAGGTTCGGGATAAGTTGCTTATTTCTCATTGGATCACATTATGTTACATCTACAGAAAACCGTATTCTCTTAATTGTGCATATTCGCACGTAGGTCATTTTTTGAGTTTAAATGCATGATTCACGTATAGAAAAAATAGTAAACCCATTCACAAAATAGTAAGTAAATGCGGAAATAAAGGTGGAAAAGTGAAGGTTACAAAAATTACAAAAATCAGTGGATGCAAACCTATTAATTACATTTCCCGTAACATGATTAAAATACGATACCCGAAGGAAAATATATCCTAAATGTACATCTAACTTGCATCCACAAGGGTCAGCACAAGGGATATCACATATGTTCGATTTGATTTTAGCGAGGCTCGTGTGGCCTAATTAAAACATCGAAGATTTTAAAGTTGTTAATTTAAATAAAAATTGGTTCATTTTTATTTAGACGTATGTTGGTCAATTTTATTAGTGAAAATGATCGCATGGCAAAAATGTGAGGCCTGTTATCCGGGAATACTTTTTATTCCCTTCGTAGGGGTATTCTAATACATATCTTTACTAAATAAATAAAATAGAAAATTGAGATGAAGAGAATTATTACAACATTTACAATAATAAGTAAATAAAAT
>CATIWQ010106942.1:0-10611 GCA_949673415.1 Euphorbia schlechtendalii
TATGCCCTAATGTTGAATCGGTTATCCACCATCAACTCTGGCTGAGTCCTATTTACCAAACTCCAAGTTAGCTCAAGTAACTCTTGCAGCTCAACTATAGTCATATTCATCTATAGCTTGTAGCTCATAATGAAATGGTCATAGGATTCAAATAGGAAGGCCAAGACAATTCTAACTATCAACTCTCATGAAACTGGTGTACTAAGATGAACAAAACCCTTAATGAGTTTCTCCATATTCTACACATAAGTACTCATAGAGATTATGGTATGCATCTTGTGGGATTGAAACACCCGAGTGATCAAGAACCTGTCTTGATAAGGTTGCTCATGAAAGTCTCGTTAAGAGACCTAATCATAGCAGAGGCTTGCATCTCCTCTAATCGTTTGCAAAATTCAAGAAACTTCTAGCCAATACAAGGTGTTTCAAATCCCGGCTTTCCCTCTTGAATTTACATACCACCTAAATTAGGCCGGTATAGTATCCTTACCAATGGGCTTAGGCCTATCTACCATACATTACTTCGATCCGTGTCTCAAAACTATCCACTGGTTTTTGAGCCCAATCAAGGAAGTGTTGCCTAGATAGTCGATCCTTTTAAGGATATATTATAGTTTGAATGATTGGTCGTTTTATTGCTGAAATTTATTTATTAGTCTAAACAGAATAATCAGTACAAGGTTAAAATTAAAGGTCTTTAAAGCTATTAAACAAATTAATCAATCCAAATTAATTTATGTTGATGATTTTATTGGCTTTATTCCAAGATCCACAACCCTCCAATAATGAGCCGAGCCGAGCTCGAACAAAAACCCATTATTGAATGTTTGGTAGGATAAACTATCCAATAATTTTCTCAAAAGGACTCTTGGTTGATGGACGTATTGGTACTTTACCCATCCGTATTCTGGGCCTAATTGAGTTAGAACAACAACCCGTTGAGTCAAACCTTCATTCCACATGTTAGCCATACCAAAGTATCGTAACCCTACGCGGCCCATCGATAACATAATGCACTCTGCTGAGCATAAGATACAATGTGCTTCAATGGGTAGCACAGGTGCGAATCCGGGAAACACTTTTAAGCGACTCAATATTTTATTGGATTATTTAAGTATTGGCAGCTTATATAATGAATCGGGTCCATGTAATTATTTAGATACAATGTATTCATATTCTATATATAAAATGAGGTTCAATGTACAAAAACATAATTTAGAATTTCTATGGTTATTAGCAAATATTGAATATTTAAACCAAATCTCATTTGGACCCATAGAATTCTCAATTATGAATTTAAAAAACCAACCGTCATACTTATATATACCAATATGATTCATGATCATGGCAATTTTAATTACATCTACCATATTTAGCCGAGATACTTGGTGAAATTGCTAAATTTTAACAATTGTGACTTAAAGCTTGTTAAGGTTCAATGGTTAGCAACCATTTTTCAAAATATACAATTTTGCTCTCACTCGAATTAGGATGTCACGATTACAAAATTTAGCATCCCAACTATAACCGGTACCACGGTCTATTTGGGTTAATTTCACACCTAGAATATTTAATTTAATTAAATATTAATGTCACAAGTTAAAACTTTAACTTTTATTCTAATTAATTAAAATTTACAATTTTAAAAATATTAGAATTTATGACACAGAATTAACAAAATAACATGAATAATATTTTGATACAATTCGAGTCAACCGCTTCAAATTCTCAAAACGGACTTTGGATAATTTTGAACCATTAGAATTTAATTCCGAATTAAATAAATTACACGTTGATTTTATTAAACAATTCGTTTTAAATTATTAACCCCGGATAAATTAAAATACCCGATAATTTTAAACACGATCTGGTTCAATTGTTTTAACAAAATGAATTAATGGAAAAATTATTTCGAACTCCCTGGACCCGCATGCCTGTGAAAACATAATGATCACGTATACTATGTAGTATACTATGTGATGGTCACGTATAAGTTAAGCTTTTATAAATTTTTGGGCTCATTTGGTTGGCAGAATGATTATTACATGGAATAAGAGAAAAACGAATGAAAAAAGGTGAAACATTTGCCTAGAGCCGGTCGTCAGGATAGAATGACTATTCCTAACTATCATAAAAGTTATGGAATAGCTATTCCTTCTCGAGAGGAGGAATAACTATTCCATGAGTTGTAAAATAGCTAGGAATAGTTTTTCCATCCCGACAATGGACTTTTTTTTTTACATTTTTTTCATTCTTTTTCTTCTATTTCACAGAATAGTCATTCCGCCAACCAAACGAGCCCTTTAGGCTCTGATTGACAGCAAGTTTTGCAAGAAATATAAAGAAAAGGAAATGAATGGATGATATTTTAAAGGATGGTATTTGAAGGAATATTAAAAGATAAGGTATTATGGTGTTTGACAAAAAGAGATAGTTTTTTTAAATAAAATAAATGTAAAATTACTTAAAAGAAATGAAAGATGAAGGAGAAGGTTATAACATTTACAATAATAAGGAATAAAAATAATTTCTAGGTCCAGAAATGAAAATCAGAAAGAGATGAAGTAGATGATGAGCGTGGAATTCGCAGTTCTAGGAACTCAGAGGCTTACCTTTTCGGCGTGAATCCACTTTGGCGTATCCGTTTGATCCCCGGGAGTGTTCCTCGTTCGTTTTTGTAGTTAATTGTAGTTTAATTGGAAATAAGTGTTTATTTATCCAAAAGATAATCAGACTCGGGTTTTAAATTTATTTTAGACCTGAGAATATCTAAGGATATTTAAAGAAATTTGATTTTAAGATAAAGAAATTTGGGATCCAAATGTGTTTTAGATCCAAGAAAATATTAGAAGAAATGAAGAAATTATTGTTTATAGTGTTTGTCAATCAAAATCATATTTTTTCTCTGAAATTTCGAGCCCCCTTCGGTCCAAAAATGTCCGACTATTTATAGGAAAATCCTGGAAATCCAAAAAAAGTAAGTTTTTCCGGCGAGGGGTCTCGCCGGAGAAAGATTTTGGCGAGGTGCCTCGCCAAAGTTTTTCGGCGAGGCTTGATTCGCTAATCCTTAGTAAAGCAGGCCTTAGATCCGTTTGTCTGCAGTGTTTTTAAAATTTTTTTTGTGCATTTTTATATTTTTTTAATTAATTTATGAATTAAAAGAATGAAATTAAAAAAATCTTTTTAAATTCAAAGACGAGGAAGATTCCCATTTGAAGATCATCGGACGGTCGAAAACTGTGTGATTCGAGGATAAATATCTCGACAAAACCGTAATTATTGAACGCGCGTGCTGGTACAAAATCTCGTGCTCACAGTAGGAAAAATGATAATGTTTCAATATAAAGGTACAATGTGTGTGTATATATATATAATATCAAAATGGATTAATTATAAATAAATCATTAAACTCTTGATTATTTACGATTAATTCCTTAAAGTTTTATAACTTTTCAATATAGTCCAAATAACTAAATTGGATCGGAATCTTTGACCCGATTGACCCACTTACTGGTGAATCGGGTATTTCCAACAACTGTACTTTCATCGTGGTAGATAATCATTGGTATATGATATGTTTACATTTCTTTTCAATTAAAGTATTTATTCTTCTTTATTATTTTTTATACTAGCTTGTGTATGAGTCTTATACCAGAATAGTGGTTTTCCAGTCATCCTACCAGATTGTGTTTTTCTTATCAAACACTTTGCTTTTTCAGTTGAAATCTTCTAACTTCTTTACAAATTTGTTTTAAATAAGTTTTAATGCATTTCAATTTGTTTTTACATTTCTTAATGGAGGTTACTCATCTTTATCGCCAAAGTTGTCACGAAATCTATAATGTCGTGGTTCGAAGACACATACACTCCAGAATGATATTCTTTGTTCGGTGAAAAGATGAGCTAATATAGTTGCACACATGTGGAATGAATAAGTTGGATTTACATGCATCATTGAGAAAAAAATTATTTTTTTACTACTTTTCTATCTTTGAATACTTTGTCAAAGTTCTTTTTTTTTTTTATATTTCTACCAGGTCCCTACCAAATTCATGCAATGTTTGACACATTTTGTTCTTCTTATCACATATCTACCAGATACCTACTTGATTCAATGATTTGTAGATTTTTATATCACACGTGTTCTAATCACTTTCTAATACATTTTCATTTACTTTCAAAACTTATAATTGTTTGTTTACTACTTTTATATTAGTTATCTAATAGGATTATGTTCCTACCACAAATTTTGACTTCGAGATCCCTACCAGACTCCTACCAATCACTTATTAAACTCAATACTAAATAAATTTTATATCACGTGTTGTAATCACTTTCGAATGCATTTTCATTTACTTTAAGATTTATAATTGTTCCTACCAGTTTACTACCACATAGCTTTCACTTTTTCTTCTTTTTTCTAAAGCGTTGTAATTTTTCTCATTTTTTATTATGTTCTTTTCAAATCTATTATAAATCTCTTTAAAGGTGTTTTCATGGATTATAATACTTTTTATTGCATGTTTTTTGCTTTTGTAGTTAGTTCAACAAGGCAATGGTTTAGTTACATCTTACTAGCTTCCTATCGGGTCCCTATCAAATTAATCATGAAAATATTTAATAAATTTGTTATTTTCTGTTACTTTTGTAGTAGTTTTTTTACCATAACAATGGTTTTATTGTTCCTACCAAATAACAACATTTTAATGGATTTGTGATTTTTTTTTCCACTTTTACTATGCATTTACTAGTTACCTACCAGATTGATTCATTTTATCAATTTATCAATTCAATTCAATCCTATGTGCATATGTAGATCACCTCATTTTGTTGTATCTGAGGTTCCTCTGCCAGGGCCGACCCTGGGCAAAGGTGCAAGGGGTGCGCCCGCCCAGGGCCCTTAGTTGAAAAGGGTCCATAAATATTTTTTATGTTTAATTTTTTTAGTACTTAATGTATAAATGATAAAAGTAAACATTAATTAGTGTTGGATGAATTGGTAAGTTACTTGATATTGATGTAAGAGGTCTTGAATTCAAATCCTAGGTTTAGTAAAAAAAAATAAAATTTTAATTACTACTTATTTTACTAAATGCCCATTTTTATTAATTAATATATTATTTTGCCTAGGACCCTGAAATTGTCAGGACGGGCCTGTCCTCTGCTTCCATCTTTTGCGAAAGTGATTTTCTTGCTGAAACCTTTTCATACTGTGTTTCTTTCACAACGGATGTTTGCTTAGCTCCTCTTTGTGGTGTCATTGTTGTTGCATTTTTGCAACAAAATCAATGTTAACGTAAGAATCTCGTGTTTAATAAAATTTAGGTTTCTGTGACCTTACCTTATCTCGATGAGAAGTGAAAAATGAGTTAAGAGAAACATTTCAAATTTGGATCTCTGATTCTCAGTTAAAACCCATTTGAAATCGTGAGATTTAGATCGATGAAGTCCTGGAAATCAAGGAAAAAGTTTGAAATCGTGAGATTTGAGATCGATGAAATTGTGGAATCAAGGAAAAAGTTTTAAATTGTGAGCTGAAGAACGAATGTTTGAGGGTTTGTAACTGGTGAGAACGTGAAACGTAGGAAAGGTGAACATATGTTTCTAACTGTGACTCTTAATTATTTTAAACAATATATGATTCAAAAGTTAAAGATCGAATTGATCATAAATTTCAAGTCGTGGCAATATTATGTGTTCACTGAATATATACTCAATTCAATTTGGTTAATCTTGTTATACAAAAACAGAAAAATTATATAGGTACTTATTGCAAAAAGAAAATCAAGGACTCAAAAATTGTCTTCCCTTTTGGAAAATGCAAATGAATATTCAATTCAGACAAAAAAAAAAAGAATTATACATGATTGTTATCCTATATATTTATCCTATTCCCGTAAAAAATTTGAGTGATCCTATTTAATCCAGAAATTATAATCGTATTTATTTGATTTTAGATCCCCAACCCCCCAAAATTACAAGTAACTTTTCTCCAACCCCAGTTTGCAAATCTCGTCTGCCGGCGGACTTTTCCAGCTGAAAGTCCGCCATCTCATTTCATTGAAATCATCCACACATTCCTTCACCGTCAACTTCCTAACCCGCTCTCTCACGGCGGCGCTTTGCTTTCCGGCGACTGTGTCAAAAATGTTCTCCCATCCATGCTCCCATTCATCATGACCATTACAAAGCCTAAGCGATCCATTTTCCCAATCAGTCCAACTCCAACCCTTATCCAGCACATTCATCGTCTCTTCCACACACTTCCCCTCGCAGACCGGAGTGCACGGCCGGCACTTTGCTCCGCTCAACGGACCTGGACTCGACATCGCCGCCACTGGTACGCCGTATTGGCCCGGCGGGAAATCGTATCGGCGATCGGAGACGATGCAGAAAGGTAGGCGTTTAGTTTTGTAATAGATGCCGTGGCTGGTGAGCTGAGCTCGGAAGGAGGTTTCCGAGTTGAGATTCCGGAAGCCGATGGAATCGAGCTTGGGGATTAGAGAGAGACGGGAGAGAGCGACGACTGAGGAGTTGTAATCGCCGATTCCGAGACGGTCGTTGAGGCCGCCGTAGCTGGATCCGGGTGGGATTAAGTAATGACCCGAGATGAAATTGGAGGGGTTAAGTGGAGCATTCCAGTATCCATCAACTCGGGTTCGGATTATCCAATCGTAGGTGAACTGGTTTTGCTTTTGGTGATCTTCAATTAGTGTTAAACATCCTTGTACCAGATTGAAATACTGCAGTAATCCCTGCAAATTTCAAAGCTTTACAATATTAGAATTCAAAATTCAAAATGTTCATGAGAAAAAGCTAAACTACCCGAATCGACTTATAAACCGAGTAAAACGTGAACCCGAATCGACATCATATAATGACTTGAATTGACTTGGACATGCCTGAGGAAAATAATATTTGATTTTGCCACAAATTTAAGAAGCTCGTTCCATCAAAGTTCAAATATTTACCAGATAAAAATGCTCAAATTTACAGAGGATCAATTTGGACATAAGATATCATTGAAATTTGATGGCGACATATTAGTTGGATTGAAATTAAAAAAACTGACAAAAAAGGAAATTCCAAATCTAGAAAAGATTTCAACTAATAGGGCCAAAAGAAACTGACAGAATTCGGAAATGAGGAAAATCGCTAAGTCTTTAACTTTATCTATTTGTTGTTAGTCCAAAAAAAAAATCAAGAACAGTCAAATCAACAATTAATAAGAACGAAAAAGAACCTGAATTCCATTGGGAGAGCCGGCGGAGGTGAGGACTCGAGCCTCGGCTTCAGTTTCATTGATGTTTTCCGGTTTGAAGATCCGAATTGCGGCGATCCTATGGGCGATCTTCAACAGAGAGAATTTGAAGGAGTTCTTGTCCAATGGACTATGTAAAAACAGGTCAGCGTTTGGATAAACATTGAGAATATTCTCCACAATCGAAGGCCCAGTAAGCTCGAATCTTCTAGCGCCGCCAACCAAACACACCGCTATTTTCTGGCTGTTTAATTCGTACACGGGCGGAAGAGTGGAAGCAGAATCGGCGGTAGTCCAATTGAAGAAAAAAGATGCAAAAGGGGCAAAAGTGGGGTAAGTGGAAATCGGTATAGAAGAAACACAGATATAAATGAGGAGAAAAAATGCAGGAAGAATCAACAAGAGAAATCTCCAATCGAGATCGGAGAATCTTCTGATTACGGACATGGAAGATTCTTTCGAGCTGCTGTTCATCAACATCTTTCTTTAACGGTCAACACCGATGACAAACTTTCCGGTGGTCGAAGTTTGATGATTGTGCCCATAAAGGAGAGAGAATTAATTTGAAATTCAATGGAGAAATATATTTGGGGTTTTAGGGTGAAGGAGGAGGGAAAGTAGCAAGGAAGAAGATGAAAAACCATTTTGGCGTGGATTTATTATAATTTTTATTTACAAAAATAATAACTTCAATATCAAGTTTAATTAATGCAGTTTAAGATTATAGATTCATATGTTAGTAATTTTATCACGCAAGTTATTGAAAATAATATGCTACCCTAATACTGAATTTGCTCATTTTCTCAAATTTTTTAAGAAATGTCCATTAAAAAATCATTATTTTCACAGTTTAGAAAATAATGTTTTGCAATAATTGATTGCAATTAATGAATACTATTTTTATACTCTTATAAAAATTACCCTTCTTACTCTCAATTTTTCTATTACTCTTAACTCATGGATTTCAAGTTTAAGTATCATGTGTAAAAGAAATTCCTTTTGATGATATGATAATAATCTTAAAAATAGACAATGTCTATTTATAAGATAGGAATAGTATATTGTGTATTTAATTTTAAATAGTATTTATTATAGACAATATCTATTCGCTTGTCTATATTTAAACAATCAAATAGATATTGTCTACAATTAATTATGATACATGGATCTCATATCATATAAAGAAGATGGACTAGATAAACTAGTAAAGATGCATTTTCAAATTGAATATTCCTTCCTATGTGTCAAAATAATTTATGGAATAGATAAATTATTAAAGATGCTATAAACTAAAATTTTTCTTTACTTTTTTCGAAAGACAAAAATTTTCTACTTTGTATTCACATTTCCTATATCTAACCACAAATTCAGCTCGCTCTTATTAAAAAATTATATACTAAAAACTCTATAGTCAAAGGAGTATATTAAGGCAGGAATTAAGTCTACGTGAATCCATTCTTTAAATATACAAATGGTTCGTTTTTCTTTTCACTTTACGTGCTGAGTTGCTATTTATCTCATGGCTTATTACAAAAGCTTCTATCCAAACGGATCAACATCACTACAAGGCATCCGATTCACACAAGTATTTTATAAATTTATCGGGATTTTATTGTTCACAGACTTTCTAAATTATTTAACATTATCAATCACTTGCCGAAAGTAGGTACGCCCTAGATTAAAGAAAGTATTGATTATATTGAACATTTGAGAAAATGGATGCAAATCCCAAGTTTCTCGTTTAGTTTTTCAGCTATTTGAATCACAAAGAAAGTTGTCAAAACTTCACATTATGAAAAGCAGAGCCATTCAATTCTTGCTGAATTATAGCATCCAAATGAGTCGATCAATCACTTTGACTATCATCGAAGTTACAAGTATGAAGTATCTATGGGACAAACTATAGTTTTTTTCTCATTTGATACTTCTACATAAATACAAAGTGAGAATTTAACTCTTCAATGATAAAAGTCATGCCACAAACTCCTATTTTTCACCTTCCAGTCTAACATAATTGTCAATAACAAAGCCTTAACTAATAATGAATTTGAGATTTGAAAAACAACCAAAGTATGAACAAAGGGAAAATAACTCCCAGCATGTATTCCCTCAAAATAGAAATAAGATTTAAATTGATATATAAATAATACAAAAAAAAAATATATATAGAGACCGAACACTGATGCATCATTGTGAAAATGTGGGAGGCAAGTTTGATGAATCGTTGTTGTCCTTGTCATTGTCACCTTCATTCAATGGTTGTTGAGACGATGATCCAAAGTCGAGATTTGGATAGAATCCAGGCGGTCTATCCAGCGGCTGTATACAAAGTAATTGAGTAGAATCTCCAACCACATCAACCCATCCATAATGAGGTTCAGCCCTTCAGCATGATTCACAGTTAACTTCAAGTTATTTTCTAGTTGCATTTTGATGATAATGCAGTTCTTTTTTATCGAATAAGAACTAAATTGACAAAGCGTTTGGGAAACGAGTTATTGCAGGGAAAATATGTGATAATATACTTACTCATAATAAGTTTCTTCATCCACCACTATATCCCAGCTTTCCCCTGTTGTGCTCTTTCCATACTTGTGAACCTTTCTGCCATTGTGAAAGAGAACACATATTCATGTACTGAAAACGGTTCAATGCTTCATTGTTATGTTTATCCCAAACTTTGAGAGACCAGATTGAGCATATGTATGTATTAAAGATAACAAGCATGCAACTTTGAGAATATATATCCTTATGTACAGAAAATATGCATGTGCAAAAAGAATGTTCATTCTTCTAGAATACAGCGAAAAATAACACGTGGAAAGAATATGTTTTAAGGAAAATAAATTGAGTGAAATTTGTACCCGTTTCCAAAATGTTCCTCTCCCCATGTCCTTGACCAACCTATAACAAAGCCATAGAGAAAGAGCATATAAACCATGTACAGGATAAAGTAAACTGAAAACTGAATTATATTCCCTAGAATATGTGGCATGTTCTACGAGGTTTATGTCAGTTAAAAACAAAATGCATCATAAGTATCACATTCACATCAAGAAACTTTAAGGATGAAAATACTTTGGATGCTGTTATAAGGAAAAAAATTGGTGCAGGAAAAAACGCTGAAGTATGTTATGCATGCCATTATTAAATTTCTTTCCAGCTGGACAAAAGCCATAGTAGTCACGGCGCTAAGCGCACCCAAGGCAACAGGGGGCCCTGTTGCCTAGGCGCGAGGCGAAGGCGAAGGCGCACAAAAAGCGCAAACTAGGCGTATGAATTAAAAAAAATTAAATTAAATTTTTTTTCACTTAACTTGAAAGAAAATTCAAAGTTAATAATGATAAAAC
>CATIWQ010106964.1:0-45481 GCA_949673415.1 Euphorbia schlechtendalii
TCTTTTCAGCTCCATCACATATCACCCCTTTGCTTGCTTCACATACCTCATAGAACCACAACTGGAACATCAATGGACATCCCTCAAGGTTGTATGATTGAGGTCTTTTCTTTTGCTTCCCATTCTCTTTCAGCCAATTCATAGTCATCGTATAGGATATGTTACCCCATTCTATTTCATGATATGTGTTGCTCAGCACGCAGTGGATGTCGTCATCTAGAATCGGTTTTGTTGCTCTCAGGCCCATGATGTAGTATGTGATGAAGTACACTAGCCCCATTGTCACATAATCATCTTCTGACTATACTTTCTTTGATTTAATCATGTTTTATATCTCAGCCTTCTGCATTGCTTTGTCATCTGGAATTGTTTTTTTGGAAAACAGGGTGTGCATCGCCAGGTTGCTTCAGCCCAGATATGAGCAAGAAATCTTCCATTTCAAACTGAATCACTTCTCCAGTAACTTTCACATAGATGCACAGATCATCTTGCTTCAGTTCTCTTAGCATCAATGAATGTAGTAGTTGCTTTGACACTTTATGTCTCGGGGCATCCAAGAAATAGCCGAAGCAACTTCTTCTTATTTTGTTCATTGCATCTTCTGGCATGTGCTTTTCCAAGAAATTCATAACATCACAGTCTGATGTTATCAGCAGTTTGGCTTTCCACTAGTCCTTCTTTTTGTATATTGGTTTGAATTCCTATCGAATAAACATTTTTCATCATTTTTTATTCTACAAAAAGCACAAGTATTTTACAATCAAGTAAAACTACTTACTTCAGGGTCTTGGGATTCTTCATCTTCTTCTATGTTTTCTTCTTGGATTTTCCTCGGGAATTCCCTCACTTCCTACACATGTCATGAATTTTTATTCGTTATCAATCATGTTTCACAAGGTATAATGAAAGACATTGTTCTTAAAAATCATTAAGAGGGGATCGAATGCAAAAGTATAACTTGAATTCTGTAAGGGGAGATGCAATGCAGAATCATAACTAGACTCGTATATGTTTTTTATTTTTAATTTTCATACTTTTTAGCATTATACCTGGTATAACACATGTTATACTGTTTCTAATTCATAACTTGTAAAGCATGATAATGTTCATATCATCATTTTTTCAAAACATTTGTACACATAAAAGTTAAAATCCATCTTCTTATTAGTGTTATACTTGGTATAATATATGTTATACCTGGTATAATGTATGTTATACTGTTAAAAACCTTGTTATAATATATTTCATCCCTTCTTCATTATAAATGCTATGTAGTTTTACAAAAATTCACTTGCAACACAAATGTAAACTATGGTAATACATGTCTTTCATCAAGTTTTCATTTCAATAGTTTGTTATGTTGCAGAAACAATCAGTAGACATATGAAAATTAAAATCAGTAGTATGGAGGAAAATCAATACAATTGATTCTTATAATGCAGAAACTCATCAAACTCACTCTTATGTATTTTTTATGAAAGAAATAAAAATCATGTTAATAACATCAGTAGAATGGATGAAAATTGCATATCATGTTAAAATATGTCTTAAATCAGTAGTATGGAGTTTTAAATCAATACCTGTGAACTCCTCTTTGGCTGTTTGTTTTATTCTTCATTTCGATCATTTGGTCTGCATGTGGTTTGATGTTAGTACATAGAAACTAGACTATTTTATCAAAAAGATCTGTAGTATATAATAATTTAGGATTTCGTTTACCTGGTTTCTTCCTGTTTTTCATTTTCGATCGAAGAGTTCTCCATTTTTTCGTGTTGTCACGATGATGAAGCCAAATTCGCTGCTGATTATGCTTTTATAGCTTCTGTTGTTGAATCAGATGATTGTGGCCACGAGAAAATCACAGAAGATGGTTTTGTAACAGAGGAACAAGAAAAGCATGATTGAGAGTAGAAGCACGGTTGAGAGCACGATTGGGAGAAATTTTGCATGGTTTGTTAATGGAGTGGAGAGCAAGTAGAGGCGGTTAGAGTGAGATTTTTGAAAGGTTTAGGTGTTAGAAATCTGAAAATTTTTGAACGTATAAGAAGAAATATTTTGTTGGTTTGTGGGCTTTCAAATAGGAAGGGGTGACATGGCCCATAAGTATTTAGGCTGTTTGTTGTATAAGCATAAAAATCCCTATTTTTAATGATGATAGTTCAATTGTTATAAATGAGAATCTGATCAACTTGACAATTCCAGCTCTTATTGCGGAGGAAGATAACAACTGGCTTACTTCTCGGCCTTCTTTTGAGGATGTCAAAGCTATTATTTTTGACGTGGATTGTTTGAGCGCACCGGGTCCAGATGGCTTCATGTGAATTTTCTTTAAGAAATTTGGTGACATTGTTGGCTTAGACATTTGTAAGGTTATGCAGGGGTTTTTCGATTCGGGTTTTATGTTACCGGGTTAAAATTCTAGCTTCATTGCTCTTTTCCCTAAAAAGGATAATCCGATCTATGCCAAAGATTATAGACTAATCATCATGAGAAATTTTATCTTGAAGATTATCACTAAGATCTTGGCAAAATGGCTTGGTTTTATCTTAGCTCGGATTATATCCTCATATAAGTTTCAATTTCATTCTTGGGAGAAACATCCTTGAGTGCATCGTTCTTGCATCGGAAGGCATCAATATGTTGAATAAAGGCTGCTTTGGGGGTAATCTGGCAGTCAAAATCGATATTAGAAAAGCCTTTGATATGGTTGATTAGAATTTTCTATTCGTAGTTCTTCGATCATTTGGTTTTTTGGAATGGTTAGTTGTGTGGATCAGGGGATTCTTCAATCAGCTCATATCTACATCTTGACTCCTCAAGGTCCTCAAGTTTACTTTCATTGCTCTAGAGGGGTTATGCAAGGTGATCCCCTCTCCCCTCTTCTATTTGGTATTGTAGAGGATTTCTTGAGTCGTTTAATTTTTTCCGTTGTTGCCTTGGGCTCTCTTTCAAGAATAAGATATACCTTGAATTCTCATTTCCCCTTGCACTTGTTGTTTGCGATTGACATCCTCATTTTTATGACTGCAAATCTTAGGAACATGGAGCTGCTTAAAGATATTTTCGACATGTATGGGATGAATACTGGCCAGCGAGTTAACTAGAATAAATAATGAATCTTTTTTGTGAACATGGTCACCTCCTCTAGGGCTTCTCATCTTGCCGGGAACACTGGTATTCATCGTGGTGACATTCCTTTCACTTACTTAAGGGTTCCGCTTTTCCAGGGTGCTCCTAAAGCCATGCATTTGCGTTTGTTTGCACATAATGTAATGAAAAAATTCTCAAGATGGGTTGGGAGCTCTCTTTCTATGGCCAGAAGGCTACTGCTAGTACGTTAGGTGGTTAGTAGCTCGCTCTTACACTGTTTCACGATTTATAAATGGCCTTCCTCTATTATTATTTTGGTAGAGCGAGCTATGAAAATTTTTATATGGTCGGGTTCCATTGATGGAAAAAAATTTATTACTTTTCGTTGGCACATGTATTTGAAACCATTTGTGGAAGGTGGTATTGGGCTTCGTATTCTCACAGACACAAACTCATCTATGCTTGCGAAGATAACATGGGGTTTAATCTACAACTGTAGCTATTGGTTCCAGCTCCATAAAGGTCATTTTATCAAAAATGGAGTACCAGATAACTGGATTTGCAACTCTAGTATTTGGTGTTCAATTCAGATGGTTTACTCCCAATTACGTTTGCATTGCAAATGGTGTGTCAAACCTAATTCTAAGATAACTTTTTAGAATGAGGAATGGATTTCTCCCTCGCTTTCTAGCCATTTAAATATCAATTGAGCTACAATGATAAGGAAAAAAGAAGTTGTCAATGACTTTCTTTCTCGTGAAGGGTGGAACTCTTTGTCGGATGATTTACCAAGTGTTTTAGTTGATGACATCACCAATATTTCAATAACGGAAGAGGAATTTGATGTGTGCATTTGGAAACCATCCTCTAATGTCATCTTTTCAGTTACACTTTTCTACCATTGGCTTAACCCTCTTGGAGTACAAGATCTGATTTATAAGAAGATATGGCACATGTCCATTACGCCTTCACATTCTTTCATATTTTGGAAGATATATTTGGGTTACGTTGCGATGCATGACACACTCAAGCAAAAGGGCTTCAACTTTACATCTAGATGTGTTCTTTGTCTTGTTGACGAGGAGAGCAAGGACCACCTTTTTGTTGGCTGCTATTTTACCAAATAATTATGGAACTCGTTAGGTTCACTGTTTGGTAGAAGTGACCATTCTTCGAAAAATGGACAAAATGGGGTATGGTATGATAGGAAACCAACAGTGGATCGTTGGATGTAACCTGTTGCTAGTTGGATTAAATGTAACACGGACGCATCCTCCATTTGTTCTTTGGGTGCTTCGGGTTGTGGTGATGTCTTCCGGGATTATTTGGGGAGAGTTCTCCATTATTTTGCTTTCCCCTTAGCAGTTTCATTTAGTTTTGTAGCGGAGCTTAAAGCTGCAATCTTTGCGGTTGATGTGGTAGTAAGAAAGGGCTAGAATCACCTTTGTCTTGAAAGTGATTCCATGTACGTTGTGTTTTTACTAAATTCCCGCTGCATGTAGGTACAGTTGTTAGTTAGACGAGAATGGGCTGCTTATCTTCGTTCAATTAAAACAATCTCCTTTGTTGCTACTCATGTCTTTCGAGAAGGGAATGGTTTCACCGATGCTCTTGCATTGCATGGAAGACTCTCAAACCAATTATCTAGTTAGGATACTTTTCCTTGTTTTTGTATTAAGTTTTTTTGCTGATGATATAATGGGGCGTCTTAGATATCATTTTCGTTAGCGTTTTATTTCTTTTCTAGGTGTAGAGCATGTTTTATTCCCTTTCTCATGAATTTTATTTTTATTATCAATAAAATTTTAGGAGGTTTTTGAGGAGTGGGGAAGGGAAAGGTCCCCCCATGGTGTGGCTCTCCAATTTCACCCTTCGGGTGGTGTTACGTAAGTGATGGCTCAATGAGGGATGTACATCACTCTCGCTCTTCTCTTCCCATCCCTAATCTTAATAAAAAAAATATCCACAAATATATCACTTAGCTTCTTAACTTCATGCTTTGTTGTTTATGTATGTTATTTCTCCTTACGAACTGTTGCAAAAATTTATGCAAAGACCAACCTCACCGAAAAGCTCAAGTAAGACAAAATCGAAAAAAAATCCTCTAAGTATGGGGGAGTTAAGGTGAATGAAGAGAATCCACTCAGTATGGGGGAATCCACACTAACTAAGGAGTTCACTCAGCATGGGGGAGTCTTACATCATCTATTAGGTATTCTTATATCTTTAAATTATCTATTCAATTAATCTCTTCTACTACCTAGGTTGTTATCTATTACAAAATGGGGGAGATTGTTAAACCCAAGTTAATAGTACTTCATAGTACTTAAACATTTTGGAAATAATAAATTATCTAGTATAGTGAAATTAATTGAGCACTAAGTTGATTATTAATTAATCAAATTAACTTGAGGTTGTTTAAGGGAAAACAACTCAGTATATTGAGTGGTTAACTAAGTTATGGATTAAAGTATGAATAACTGAGTAAGCCTTATATTAAATAGTATACAAGATATACACCTAACAAAGCTGAGTAAGCTTTTAGTTATAAAAGCTGAGTTAATTGATGCTTAGAGATATATATGACACAAAGGCTCTTAACGTTATCTGTGAGTGACGAAATACAATAGTTGATGCTTTTCAAGATAAAAAACACTAAAATTAAACAAGATATTCAAGTGGTTTTCACAAAGAAAAGGTGTCAGTACGGATCTTTGGATAATCCTCACTAAAGTTCAAGATAAAAGATATCCTTTAACATGCATCGTTTCTCAGTGTCTCTTCATAATTCTACAACATCAGCAAATCAACAAATTACAAGTCCCCATGTTCCATCTCAAGCACCTCTTCATATGAACATAATTGCTTCAATAAACATGTTTTGATGCATTTGGATGAACGAATTAATCTCGCGCTTCAACGATCACAATCTCTATCTCTAAATGTCTTGGAATTTGTTTCAAATGGACAAATTTAAAAGCTGTGAAGAGAAGAGAATTTGAAGAATAGTCAGGACGAGAAGTTTGCAATGGCTACTTCCAAGAATGTCAGGTATAAATAGAAGACTGAAGCAGGCGTTCAAACTTGGTGCATCACCTCCAATTTTGTAAGAGCTAAAATACTGTCAAAATATTCCCAGCATTCAGAAATTTCAAATCAAGCAATCAAAGAAAACACAAATCTTCCAATCATTTTGTAATAGAGAAAATCACTTTAAATTTAACAATTAAAAGTGTTCAGCAAATTTTATAAGTTGAAATCTTTTGTTCGCAATTATTATTTGAAAATCCAAGTGACAGTTTGTGAAGGGTGCCCAAATTGTGTTTGAGTGGTAGTGAGAAAGAAAGTTACCTTTTGTAGTAGAGTCTGCCAATTGTAAAAGCTTCTTTGCTTAAGGAAGGAGGGAAAACATTAGTCGATTAAAGCTTGGTAAGGAATCTGGGGGCTGGAGGTAGTCTCGGGGAAAACTAGGATAAAATCTCATGTGTGGAAGTTCTATCCTTTGTCGCTTGTCTTTATAACATTTTGCTCATTCATCATTTTCTCCATCTCATACATTTTTCTTGAAAATCAATTCAGGTTGAGTAAAGTGCTCAACAATGATTGAAGATAAGCAAAGTCAACGAAGCTGAGTAGTTATAGTTTTTCGATAAAACTTAGCACACTTTTAGTAACTAACTTGGTAAAGAATTTTTATAAACTCTAAAAAGAACCAAGTAAGCATTCAGCCCCTTTGCTATTTATATTAAGTTGTTTTGGCCAAATAATGCCTTCCGTTGATGCATCAATGTTGACCTTCAACCAGCCCTCATGCAGTTGCAACAACTTGACTCCAATAATTCTAGGGGTTGTATGTAAACGAGGTGAAATACCCATGTTGTGTAGCATGATTGCTTCATCCATCACCGATGGTATCTGTTCTCTAGAGAATTTCCCTAAGCTATTGAAGAGTAAAGTGAATATTGGGATGTTTATTCTAAAAAATATAGCTATTTCTTACCAACCAAATGAGCCAAATAATATTAACCAGTCCTGAATTCCATAGCACTTGTAGTTGAGGGCTCAAGTGGTGCCTAAAAGTTGCTGTGAGCGGACGACGTTTCGGAGGACCAGTGCAGAAGTCGCGAGGCGCTGGTCCCGTGAGATGGGGCGTGGGGATTTCGAAAACAATGATTTGGGCCTTTGGAAAAGCGGTTTCCAAAAGGGGAAAACCATGGTTTGTTTGAAAATGAAAATGGATTCCAAATTCAAAAGACTCGAGAACGGGATCTCTAGCCTATGGTACTTAGAGTCGCCACCCAGATTAGCTCTTCCGGGAAATTTCGGCACAACTCCGTATGCCTAATCCATACCACAAAGTAGAGATTCGGGTCCGGGATGAGTTATTTATTTAGTTGTCATTTGAGTTAAATTACACTATGAGGGAGAAACCACGTTTATAATATTCGAACTAAACTAGATATTTTCAGTTTATATTTATCGCGCATGCATAAAACGGTAAGTAAATTGCAGAAAGTAAACACGTAGGAAATTAAAATGCGCCTATTCTACAGGGTATTAATTACATCATTGGGCTTAGGGGATTACAAATCGCCTAAATACATAGAGAATCTAGGGAATACAACCGCCTAAAATACATCGGTATCTAACGAATATTACATTTGATTTTTAAAATGAAAAGCGATACCCGAAGGAAAATAAACCTTAACATACATCTATCCTAGACTACCAGCATCCACAAATGTTAGCACAAATATGGCACATAACAAACAATTTCAAGTATGTTCGTTTTGTCTTCTGTGAGACCCGTATGGTCTAATTTAAAACATCGGAGAATTAGAAATTATTTTTTTTAATAAAAAGGCTCATTTTAAACGCATAAGTTTATTTAACCATTTTTAGTGAAAATGCCACATGCAAATAATTGTCTGGTTGGTTATCTGGGAAATTCGTTTCCCTTCATGGGGGTTCCTAACACACTTCATAATAATACGACATGAAATAAATCAAGGTCCGAAAACATATATCGTGATATCGTTAAGATCGTTCCGAAGAGGAGACCATTAAAGCCGATAAAATGATATCCCGGTGACGGGTTATCGACTTTAACCATCCAAACCCCCTTCGGGATGATCTCGGGTTCGTGAAATCTTCAGATCTGCACATCATGTTACTGAAAAACTAAGGTTTCAGGCCTGCAAAAAACACACAGAAACAACAGAAAACAGCAAAACGAAACCAGAAACTTCAAACGATCATAACTTTCACTATGGTTATCGGATTCAAAATGATTCACATCATTTTGGAAAGCTCAAGATGTCTTTAACAAAATTAAAGTGACAAAATCACGTTTTGAAGACAGCTTTATACCAAAAAATATCAAACAGTTGACGTTTTCCAAAATCATGAACCGTAATTTTATGTAACTTTGAAAAATCATAACTTTATTTCTACTTATCAGTTTTAAATGATCTTTACCATTCCAGAAACCTCATGATCCAAGGAATCTAATAAAAATAACTAATAAAATAATAAAAATATTTGTCAAACCCAGAATTCAAAACAGTAACATTCTGCCCAGGAAACCGAAATAAATTTGTACAAAACTTTGAAAATTCATAACTTTGGATATAGTTGTCCGATTTAGATGATCTATATCATTCTGAAAAGCTCAAGATGTATAGAACTTTTTTATGGAAACAAAATACTCAGAAAGATTTGAAATGATACTGAAAATCGTAGAAAACAAAATGATGCGCAGAAATAGGAAATAACCGAAAATAACCGAAAAGAAAATGAAACTTCAAAAAGAAAAGCATATAAATGTAAGCAAAAACTCTAGTAACCCAGAGGCTTACCCCGTAGTCATGAATCCACTTTGTTTGGTGCAAGGAAGTCCTCTGGGAAGCTTTCCTTGTTTCTTTTTGGTTGTTTACCGAAAATCTTCGGAAGGGATCTATTCCATGTCAAAGTGGATGTTTCAGAAGGTGTTGTAACCTCAAAGTGAGTAATAAGTATTTTGAAGACTCTCTATTCATGCCTAAACCTCAAGCATTTAGTCTGACTAACCCAAAATCCCAAGTTTTTGGGGGTGAAAGTTTGGTTTTTTTAGCTCAAGAACAACTTAAGAAAATCCCTGCTAAATGTGCTCCCTTTTCTCTCTAATTTCTTTTTCTTATGCTAAAATGTCCTCCTTTCCATACGTGCTCCCTCTTCCCTTTTATTTCTTTTTCTTACCAAAAAATCAACCCTTATGGGCTCCCTTCAATCCAAAAAAGTCCAAGTTTCACCTATCTTTTTTGTCTTTTCCATTCATTTCTTCCTCCACTTTTTACCTTTAATTATGGGATAAAGTTGGGTCTTTTGACCCAACTAATGTAGAAATTGCATTTTTCGGTCTATTTGTAAATATGATATCGGTACCGATGGTAGTAACATCGGTGTCCATTTTGGATTTCTAGTCTAATTTTGGTTCAAATTGGACTTGTTTACTGATGAGGTGACCTAGAAAATATTTAAGGTTCGTAAGAAACAAGTAACGCTCCTCTCGAGGACCTCCGAAACCTTGTCAAAGTGGAAGACTAGTAAGGAAAAATAAATTACAGCTTCATCATCGAACTCGCGAGTTGGACGTAAAAATCCCGTGCTCTCAGGCTACCCTTAGTGGGATCACTGCTGATATGAGATCAGTATGGTCCCACGATTGAAAGAGCAGCAAGGTTTAGAGGTAATACCTGCCCAGTCGCGGTTGGCATTCTTTGGGATGATGGCTGGAAGCTTTCATCTTTGTGTGGCATCTTTCGGGATTAGTCTCTTGGTATCCCTTGTTCATTGTCCGTTTGACAATGATTGCCCCTAGAGGTTGACCTTTGGCTGGTTAATACCGTTAGAACCGTTGGGGAGAGAACGTTGACCGTGTGCCTCCGTTCTCCTAGTTGAGAATCCCGTGTGTAGGCTGTGAAAAGCCTACTAACGACATGGACCATATAAAATTCGCTGACCATAAGAAGGCCGGGACAAGGTGTGAACTGTAGAAAGTTCAGGTGATTGTAAAAAGTTAGGATTTTAAACTGTAGAAGGTTCAAATGACTATAAACAGTGAGGTTTTTGAATTGTAAAAAGTTTGGATGACTGTAAAAAGTTAGGATTTGAACTGTAAAAAAAGTTAGGATGATTGTAAAAAGTCAAGATTTTGAACTGTACAAAGTTTGGATATTTGTAAAAAGTTAGGATTTTGAACCGTAGAAGGTTCGGATGACTGAAAAAAGTCAGGATTTTAAACTGTAAAAAGTTCGGATGATTGTAAAAAGTAAGGATTTTGAACCGTAGAAGGTTCGAATGATTGTAAAAAGTCAAGATTTTTAACCATAGAAGGTTCGGATGAATGTAAAAAGTCAGGAAAAAGATTTGGATTGTAGAAAGTTTGGTTTATGCCCCTTGTGAGTTGACTGTAACACTCGGTACTGCTGGGGGAAGGATGAAAGCCGTGTGCTCCATGCCTTTGTTAATACGTCAACTGCTGGGAGCCTTCATTGAAATCCACTGTAGGATGGTTGACAGTTGTAGTCTTGATTGTTTGCCCCTTGTGAGTTGACCGTGATACTCGGAACTGTTGGGGGAAGGATGAAAGTCGTGTGCTCCATGCCTTTGATAATACATCAACTGCTATGAGCCTTCGTTGAAATCCATTGTGGGATGGTTGATCGTTGTGATCTTGATTGTATGCCCCTCATGAGTTGACCTTGACACTCGGAATTGCTAGGAGAAAGATGAAAGCCATGTGCTCTATACCTTTGATAATACGTCGACTGCTATGAGTCATCATTGAAATCCGTTGTGGGATGGTTGACCGTTGTGGTCTGAATTGTATACCCCTTGTGGGTTGAATGGGTACCTGCAATAATGAGGAATTTTATTAGTAGAAACTAGTGACATATGTTTTAATTCCTTGATTGAGATTGATGAAGGTAAAAATTTTTACCCCTTCAATCAAGAATTAAAACATGAGGGTTTTGAGAAATTTTCTTCAGGCCTATGATAAATGTGGAAATTCGAGTTTGAGATTTTCGAGGATGTCCCGATGATCACTACCTTATTTTGGGAGGCTTTAGTGATATTGTAATGCTGTTTGAAGGAGGCCTAAGTAGGCTTGAATTGACTTTAGGCTTGAATGGGCCATCATCCTGTTTGTATGTTCCTTCTTGTGGGGGTGAAGTTTCTTGCATACTGGGATGGTGTTGCCCAGGTTTAGCATCGCCTTGACCTATAAGTGACATGATGCATATGCATGTATGAATGACTTTATGCATGAACAATATTTATCATAAGATGTATGTTCATCTGTTGTAGGTGTCGTGGGCCTTGTTCATTGAAGAGCCTTCTCTTGTGCTGGTGCATGACTGCCTTTAAGGTTTGTCTTGTTAGGGATTCCATGGGTGACTCCCTCAGAGTGATGACCATGGGTTCGTTGAATCAGATTCAAGTTCAAAGCTTAGATTTGATTTAAGGAAGGTCTGGATGAGTCGTTGATTCTGCACTGTGTTGGCGATGATCATTTGGAAGCCATTTATCTGAAGTGTTGCACGTACCATTCAGAGGAGGAGATGATGAATTTGATAATGGTTATAATTTCTGCATAGATAGCCTTTGTGGGTTTTCAATCCATCGAACCTTGTCCTGATTTTTGCCTGGACCGCCCTTTCAGGTTTTCAATCCAGCAGACCCATTTTTCTTTATTTCTTTTTATTTGTTTTTTTGGATGTTTACTTGCGATATTCTACCATTGGCATGCAAGCAATCTAAGTAAGCATATAAATAAAGATTCAGCAAAAATGACAATTCATTGATGAACTTTAACAGGGGTATAAATGTTTTAAATGATTTGACTCCTGCCATCAATTAGCCCTTTCAGGTTTTCTAACTAATATAGTTCTCTGGATGTCCTAAGTTTTGCCTGAGCTACCCTTTTCAGGTTTTCAACTCAGCAGACTCATCTTTTTCTGTTTTGAAAAAGAAGCCTTAATTTTTGCTCAACTAACCGAGTGTTTAATTGACAGGCTAAATACAAATTTATTTTGTCTTCATACTGCTTTTCACCGATTTATTTCTTTCATGTATGCGTGATAGCAATTGTGTAAGACTTGGTTGACTTGGTAGAACAATCACCACCCATGTTTATGAGAATGCGTGATGTCATTAATAGAATATCAAGCAAGCAAGCAAGCAAAGTTTGAAGCATTCAAAGATTCATAAACCTCATTGACAAAGTTTTTTAACATAAAAGAGTTTCAAAATACTAATTATTGCATCATTAGCATCCTCATCCTCCACATATGGAGGGTCTTCTTCCCCAATGGTCACCTATTAGTAGTCATTAGCTTGCTTCCCCTTTGGCTGCGTAGGGTTGGAGGATGATGCCCCTAAGTCATTCTTCTAGGACCATGACTCGCTGACTGGTTGTTCTTTAAGCATCATCTCGAGGAATTGAAGCCACTCCTTTCGTTCGACCTTTTCAAATACTGCGGTATAAGCGGGGTAGGTATCCATTCCTAACTTCTCTTTGTATTCCAGCAGGGCTCCAGCTATCAATTTTGCAATCATCTCTGGCAGACTGAGATGATCTTTCAACAACACCTGTGTAGCCATCCATCGAGTGTAGTATGACTTGAACAGCTCTCCTTGTTTCTATCTCGCGGACTCCAGGTTTTGCATAGTCATTTTCTTATGAGAATTGAAGCCGTGCTGCTCTATCAAAGCTGCTGAAAGGCATTCTCAGTTTTGGAACACCTCTAGGGGTAGATTGTTGTACCATCTGTTGATCGGGGCTGCCAACGTGATTGAACATTTTTGCCAGCATTTTGTCACTGACTCATTGGGCTCTCATTACCGTCTGGTAATTAGCTAAGTGGGCTTGGGGATCACCTTCCCCATCAAATTTCACTATCTCTAGCATGGTAAAGTTCTCAGGGAGCCACTCATCACTTGGTGTAGTGGGTGGCATCGGGTAGTTGGTGGCCTGGAAGCCTAGGTACTGTGCCGTGTGGGTTGCCAAAAACTGATACCATAGCTCATCTATACTGGGTTGGGGAACCGAGTAACCCGTCTCCTACCTTGATGAACCATTGAACTGATTATATGGAACTTGGAGATATACAAGGCCCTTGGGAGGAATTGCATAAGTTGGTTGAGGCAGGAACTAACCCCGGTATTGCATGGTCATAGTATTGACATTGGCACCATAATCGTAAGGTGGAGCTTGGAAACTCGAGAAGGCCCCTAGCGGAGGATAGGATATCTGTGTACTTGGAATAAACCTAAAAAATGGTTCTCCCGACCTTACTACGACTGTGAGTTGTTGGGGTCCTTGATGATAATTCAGTTACACGGGCTAAGCTTACGGTTCTACAATCAACTGATCTGCCACTCCTATCATCTAACCATTGCTGTTCATCGCCTAGCCCATTCCGGAGCCATTCTGTCCAAATTGAAAAGGGGACAGTGTCTAAGGGAATGTGGGCTCCACCTGGTTGACTTTGAATTGTGCGTTAGGAGATGGGAGGATGTGAGGGGTAGAGCCAGGTCTCCCAACTATAGGGTGGGTGATAGCAGTAGAACCTTGGATGTTACCGATGGGCTCTTGGTCTGACACCCTGCCCTCTGGCTGTCTAGAATGAGAATGGAACTTGATAGCTTGAATGAACTGGTCACTATGAAGAAACGCGTTAAAGCATTGGCTATTTCTTGGCCTATTGTAGACTGGTAGGTACCATGCCCACCCTGGTCTAGTTGATTAGTTCCTCTTGACATGTTCTGTTGATCTGCCATTCCACCGATTTTCCATTAGTTGTTCACTGATCTTCATCCTGCGCTGAACCTTGAACCCGAATCTGAACCTAAATCCTCACTGGAATCCGTGTGTGGGAGACCCTCTACAAATGATTTTGTTTGGTGAGCCATGATGGAAGAGATCCAAATGAGTCAATTGACCCAACCTCTTCTATGATTTAACTGAAGCAAGGATAATTTCTGTCATCAAAAGTGAAATGCATGCTTGATTGACTATGGACTAGTGCATGTAATGCTCATGAAATGGCTGCAATATAAAGATTAGTATGCCATGGTGAGTAAAAAGTTGTTGCCGAAAGTAAGTGTGGTTTGCCAATCCTTTTGAAACAAACCGGGTTTAGCCATTAGTAATAAAGACGTGACTCAAATGATAACAAGACTCGACCCATGAGGTGAGTGCTTGAGGTTTAAGGTGATCCATGTTTTGCCAATCCATTTGAAACAAAATAGGTGGATTGTCGTATTATCTATGAGGTAATAGGTTTATGGTTGAGGTTTGACTTGTGTTTTGCTAATCCATTTGAAATAAAATAGCGAAATTTGCCTATTACTCAAGTAGTAGTAAGCATTCCAAAATCGTTTAAGGGAGTTGCATCCTTGAGATGCAAGTATGTATTTGCCAATCCTTTTGAAACAAACAAACCGAAAAATGACAAATGGTCGTGCATCATCCAAGTGACAGTACTCTTTTGAATTTTGAGAGTTCATCCCCAAGGATTACTCTCGGTGAGTTCGAGTTCGGGTAAAACAATGTGTTATCCCCTATGAGACACTAAGTAAAAGGATGTCATCTTGGCAAGAAAGGTGGTAAGTTTGCCAATCCTTTTGAAACAAACAAACTGAAAAATCACAAATGGTCGTGTATCATCCATGTGCCAATGCACTTTTGAATTTTGAGAGTTCGAGTTCGGGTAAAACAATATGTTATACCCTATGAGACACTAAGTAAAAGGATGCCATTTTAGCAAGAAAGGTGGTAAGTTTGCCAATCCTTTTGAAATAAACAAACTGAAAAAATGATAAATGGTCGCGTATCATCCATGTGATAATACACTTTTAACTCTGAGGGCTATCGATCGATCTTGATCAGTTCTAGTTTGGGTAAAACAATGTGTTATACCCTATGTTTTTGGGAGTGAGGTATTCCAAGAGATTCACATGTGAGAACTCAAACATGGGTGACCCTAATCTTAGGTGACACTATCTCATCGCGTCTCTAATTCTATGTTTGAGTTTGGGTAGAACAATGTGTCATACCCTAGGCTTAGAAGTCCATGATTCTATGCGGACAAAGGTCTGAGTGTTTAGTAAACACTCTCTCGATCATGGGTGATCCTAATCTTAGGTGACACTGTCTCATTATGTCTCTAATTCTAGGTTTGAGTTCGGGTAGAATAACGTGTCATACCCTGGGCTTAGAATTCCATGAATCTAAGCAGACAGAGGTCTGAGTGTTCAGTAAACACTATCTTAACCATGGGTGATCCTGATCCTAGGTGACACTATCTCATCGCGTCTTTAATTCTAGGTAAACGGTATCAGGATAATGACATGTGTGTGTATAATTTGTGTCTGCACAACAAATCGTGGGTTAGCATGATGCTCTTTGTGAAATAAGTATAGTGATGTGATGAACAAGTAGCACATAGCACGCAATAAATCTCTTCCAACCTTAATGCCATGAAGTATTAAGGAGCGAACCTGTATAAAAAGATGCATTTGTTTTGGTAAACCGAGGGAAAGTGTCTATGGTTTCTTTATATGAGATTGGTCATGGTTGTTGATGTAGAAGGTTCTTGTTGCACTATGATACACTTTTCCCCCTTTTTCAAGAGAGTCCATGCTGTATGGCAACAAGTGATCCACTCGCTAAGTTCCTTCGATCACCAGGGGCTCACGAAGTATATTTTCGCATGCTTCTCGGTCAAATAGGGCACCCTAACCTTAATGGAAAATCTGTCTAATGCACATGCTCTATTCGCGAGGTGTCGGCCCCATGAGATTGGGGGGTTTTTGAAAACAATGATTTTGGGCCTTTGGAAAAGTAGTTTCCAAAAGGGGAAAACCGTGGTTTGTTTGAAAATGAAAATGGGTTCCAAATTCAAAAGACTCGAGATTGGGATCTCTAGCCTATGGTACTCCGAGTCACCACCCAGATTAGCACTTCTAGGAAATTTCGATACAGCTTAGATCCGTATGCCTAATCCATACGACAAAGTAGAGATTCGGGTCTGGGATGAGTTATCTATTTCGTCGTCATTTGAGTTAAATTAAACCATGAGGGAGAAACCACGTTTATAATATTCGAACTAAACTAGATATTTTCAGTTTATATTTATCACGCATGCATAAAACGGTAAGTAAATTGCGAAAAGTAAACACGTAGGAAATTAAAATGCGCCTATTCTACAGGGTATTAATTACATCATTGGGCTTAGGGGATTACAAATTGCCTAAATACATCGAGAATCTAGGGAATACAGTCGCCTGAAATACATCGGTATCTAACGAATATTACATTTGATTTTTAAAATGAAAAGCGATACCCGAAGGAAAATAAATCCTAACATACATCTATCCTAGACAACCTGCATCCACAAAGGTTAGCAAAAATATGGCACATCAGAAACAATTGCAAGTATGTTCATTTTGACTTTTGTGAGACCCGTATGGTCGAATTTAAAACATCGGAGAATTTGAAATTATTTTTTTAACAGAAAGGTTCATTTTAAACACATAAGTTTATTTAACCATTTTTAGTGAAAATGCCGCATGCAAATAATTGTCTGGTCGGTTATCCAGGAACTTCGGTTCCCTTCGTGGGGGTTCCTAACACACTTCACAATAATACAACATGAAATAAATCTAGGTCTGAAAACATAAATCGTGATATCATTAAGCTCATTCCGAAGAGGAGACCGTTAAAGCTGATAAAATGATATCCCGGTGATGGGTTACCAACTTTAAACATCCAAACTCCCTTCAGGATGATCTTGGGTTCGTGAATTCTTCATATCTGCACATCATGTTACTGAAAAACTCAAGTTTCAGGCCTGCAAAAAACACACAGAAACAACAGAAAATAGCAAAACAAAACCCAAAACTTCAAACGATCATAACTTTTACTATGGTTATCGGATTCAAACGATTCTCATCATTTTGGAAAGCTCAAGATGTCTTTAACAAAATTAAAGTGACAAAATCACGTTTTGAAGACAGCTTTATACCGAAAAATATCAAACAGTTGACGTTGTCCAAAATCGTGAACCCTAATTGTATGTAACTTCGAAAAATCATAACTTTATTTCTACTTATCCGTTTTAAATGATCTTTACCATTTCAGAAACCTCATGATCCAAGGAATCTAATAAAAATAACTACTCAAGCAATAAAAATATTCGTCATACCAAGAATTGAAAACAGTAACATTCTGCCCAGGAAACCGAAATAAATTTGTACAAAACTTTGAAAATTCATAACTTTGGGTATACTTGTCCGATTTAGATGATCTATATCATCCCACAAATCTCAAGATGTATAGAATTTTTTTATATAAACAAAATACTCAGAAAGATTCGAAATGATACTGAAAATCGCAGAAAATAGAATGATACGTAGAAACAGGAAATAACCGAAAATAAACGAAAAGAAAATGAAACTTAAAAAAGAAAAGCATATAAATGTAAACACAAACTCTAAGAACTCAGAGGCTTACCCCATAGCAATAAATCCACTTTGCTTGGTCCACGAAAGTCCTCCGGGAAGCTTTCCTTGTTTCTTTTTGGTTGTTTACCTAAAATCTTCGGAAGGGATATATTCCTTGCCAAAGTGGATATTTTAGAAGGTATAGTAACCTCCAAGTGAGTAATAAATATGTTGTAGACTCTCCATTCAAGCCTAAACCTCAAGTATTTAATCTGACTAACCCGAAATCCTCAGTTTTTGGGGGTGAAAGTTTGGATTTTTAGCTCAAGAACACAGAAAATCCCTACTAAATGTGCTCCCTTTTCTCTCTAATTTCTTTTTCTTATGCTAAAATGTCCTCCTTTCCATATGTGCTCCCCTTCCCTTTTATTTCTTTTTCTTACCAAGAAATGAACCCTTATGGTCTCCTTTCAATCCAAAAGAGTCCAAGTTTCACTTATCTTTTTTGTCTTTTCCATCCATTTCTTCCTCCACTTTTTACTTTTAATTATGGGTTAAAATTGGGTCTTTTGACCCAACTAATGCAGAAATTGCTTTTTTCGGTCTGTCTGTAAAGATGATATCGGTATCGATGTTAGTAACATCAGTGTCCTTGTTGGATTTCTTGTCTAATTTTGGTTCAAATTGGACTTGTTTATTGATGAGATGACCTAGAAAATATTTAAGGTTCGTAAGAAACAAGGAACGCTCCTCCCAAGGACCTCCGAGACCTTGTCAAAGTGGAAGACTAGTAAGGGAAAATGAATTATAGCTTCATCATCAAACACATGAGTCGGGCGTAAAAATCCTGTGCTCACCGCCGCAATTATTAAGCTATCAATGTGACAGTTTGCGCCGAAACTTTTGTCGAAAAGCGACTGCAAAGCTATCCACTGAGTGTACGCAAAGGTTCAAGTAACAAAAAGATGTTCCCTGTCCTTAACATGACATTTGCAAAGGCTGCACATTGAAATGATGTTGATTCCCTTACGAAGAAGAACATCATGAGTTGATAAATATCTTATAACCACTGTCCGATAAATAATTGAATGAGATGGTGGAATGGTTGAGTGCTAAATTTTTTTTGAGAAATGGAAGCCTTGATAGAACGGTTGTAGCCATTGATAGAAACGATTAATGGAGAAAAATCTATCTCTTTTCAACTTCTAATAGGTCACATCATATTGGTCCCCCAAAAGCTTCATCTCACTAACTTGTCATTGCAGGTTGGAAAATCATGTTGCAGATTGGTCCAAACTCCATTAAACATGTAGCTCGAAACCAGCTCATCCCTCCTAGCACGATCAGCTATTGGTAGATTAAGAGCTTCCCTAAGTGTTGGGGTTATCCACTCAGAGTTCCAAAAATTCAAACATGATGTTTCGACAATAAACCACACCATGTTGTCACGAATGAGACCATATGCATGCCGTAATGAGTTCCATATGCTAGAGTTATTAATTCAATCAAGCGCTAAATCATTCTTTGTAAAATGTTTTCATAGTAGTTGAAGGAAACCATTATGACTCGTGTCAACCTCCATGCTAGTTAAGCAAGCATTGAAGTGTTGATATCCTTGAAATTCTTCATCCCAAGGACTCCCATAGCAATAAATTTTTTATAAGCACTCCAAGGGATCATGATTAACTTCCTTTTATCCACATTTTTAGTCCAAAGAAAATTTAGCACCGCCCATTCAAGACTTTCAATAAGTGATCGAGGCCTTTTGTACAGAAAGAAAGAATGTAACAACGAGTTGTTAATTAGTGATTTGATCAATACCATACGACTACCTATAGAAAGAGTACTGCTTGTCTAACCCATAAACCGGTGCAAAATTTTATGATATGTCGGCCTCAAATGAATTGCCTTTGGTGTACCATGAAATAAGGGAACCCCTAAATATGAGAATGGAATATTTTCTACATTAAGGCCCATAAAATATGTGAATATACCAACCCGTGTATCCTACACAAAATCGCTGAAAAAATTGAGGATTTGCTCCAATTAATACGCTTTCCTAAGATGGCTCCATATAAGTCAAAAGCTTCTCGGATCACTATCATATTCCCCATTGTTTCCTTGCAAAATAAAAGGATGTCATTCGAATATAACATATGCGAAGGAAAATAAAATAATGTTGTGTAACGTATACGATTAACATTTCCTGAGTTAACCAAAGATAAAATTATCCTACTTAAAAAATCTACGCTAAGCAAAAAAGTAATGGAGAAATCAAATCACCTTGTCAAACACCCGTAGTGCACTTGAAAAAACCTTACTGCCTAAGTGGTGTATGAATTGATAACCTAGCCAAGCTTAATATATTCCATATCCCACCAACAAAAGTGCTAATAAAGGTAAACGATTCAAGTACCGTAAAAAGGAAATTCTAATCAAGAGTATCAACGGCCTTACGAATATCAATTTTTATTGCCGAGTTGCCATTGAAACTCCTTTGATTTAAAAGATTGTTCCCATCGGAAGCCATAGCAATACATTCGTATATATTTCTCCCCTTAACGAAACCAAATTGTTTTTTCAAAATAATTCTCATCGCAATCTCATATAAACGGCTCACAATAATTTTCGTAATAATTTTGAAGATAAAGTTAGACATCGCAATTGGCCTAAAGTCTTCCTCTTGATCCATCCCATCTTTTTTCGAAATCAAAATCATCAAGCTTGGATTAAACCCCGACAACATAAGTACCAAATGAAAGAAGTCTTTGATAACTTGACAAACATCGGTTCCAACAATATCCCAATACGTTTGAAAGAAAATTCCTATGAATCCATCTAGACTCGATGGACTCGTGGCATCTTGATAAGTTTATAATTACACTTATTATCATGATATATTCAATCATTAAATGATATGGTTTTGAGTCATTTTATACTTCATATTAAAGATTTCACGTGGTATGTAGTTGTTTTTGATGAAAATGTAGAAACTAGGTAAATCTTGGAAGTAAAATGAACAAAAGTGGAATTTTATGGAAAAAGAGTGAAAAAGGTGCAAAAAGATACGTGGAACACAATGATTTGGCTTAGGATCGAAGTTGTCAAAGATCGGTAAAGTTAGAAAGAAGAATCATGAAGAAAGAGCATTTCATGATCGTGACACTTATTGACGGTCACTACTTATCACTGTTCATAAATAGAAAACTGCTAACCAATGTTCACAATCACGATAAGTGATTCACGGTCACGACTTGTGACGGTTATTGGTTATCTCTTTTCAACTACCAGCCGCTAGATAACAAAGATCAACCACCATCAACCTCCATCAACTACCAACCAAAAAGACACCCTTTGGAAGTTAACCAATCATGAAAAGGTGCCTTTCCATTGTGGGTGAGGATGAATCTTTGCATTCAATCAAAATGAAGTGATGCAACTCTTCTCCAATGGATACGACTCTTCGTTTTGATAGATGCAACCCTTCGTACTCTATATATAGGGTTCAACCTCAACCATTTTCGTAGGCAGAGAATTCGGATTGATAGTGTGATATATGTTAGACATGTATGTATAGATAGAAAGTAGAAAATTATATAGATTTCGCTAGTTCAAAGTCTTAGTGAGAAAAATGTACAAGTTATTCGATTCCTATTTCGATCACTATATTTCTACACAAATTCGAGCGTTTGTTGTATGAGTGTAATTGCAAAGCACTTATTAATAAAATTTTTCATTCTTCAGCATTCTTTTATTCGAAATTCACAAAGAATAGCATCTTAGCGGAGGTTCTATATGAGTCAAGACCGATTTTACAGACACAAGAGTTACGGGAATTGATGACTCCCATTAAAGAGTGGATACGGTTTGATCAACTTTAGCTTTCACTTGCATACCTTACAACTTTACTTTGTTTTCTACTTATACTTTCTATTTCGAAGTTTATGATATGTCTATGTGTGGTAACGAGTATTTCATCTTGCATCATTTATATTAATCAAGTTATATTCTTTTGAGTTAACTTTAAGAGTGATTTTGGGGTTAACAAGATTGTGTATAGTCACTGGATCTGTGATTATAATGCTACTTAGTAAGCCAACATTTTTGGAATGGTATCTTGCTAAATATGGCTATGTGAGAGCGACCCATACTAATCATAGTAATATTGTTATCCAGGTTCTTATAAGTGTCATAATTCATTTACCCTAGACTTAGAAAAGTGATCTCATGTGTTGCTCTACGGTGAATTATTGAATATTAGGGCATTTAGAACCATATTTGTTGTAGTTATCTAGTGTATGAAATATTCTTGATGATTTTTCATGTTTTTCTCTGCTAAACTTGTTCTTAGGGAATATCTATATATTTTTCATCTTCTCTAGTCTATTCATGCATCTATCTATTTATCTATCTATCATCCAAACCCTCTAATCAAAATTACCTAATTTTGTTTACCTCGTAACTCTAGTTGGTCTTTAGAACCAAATCCCTTCTATGTGGGATCGATATCTTTAAAACTACATCGAAATTGTATACTTGCAGTGGTCACCATTTTTCTATTTTGATAAGCGGTATTGACAACACTTGTTTGTATTTCGAACTTTTATCTTATCGGTAGAAAAGTGGGGAACAAGGTTTTTGGCTTCATCACTGAATATAAGCCCTCTAAATTAGTATAGTCAAAACCTTGCGATCATGTTTTTGGCACCATTGCCAGGGAAGGGAAGTGCATTCTTAGAGATCAAATTACCAAAGAACGGACAATTATATTTAGATGTCAATATATTTATTTAATTTTATTTTTGTTTTTAATTTTTAAGTATTTATATTTTGTTATTAACATATTTTTCTCGCTTATTCATTGAGTTTTCTTTCTAGCGTGTGCATGCTAAGTACACATAGTTTGAGAGAAAGTTTGGCATCTTTCAAATCAGAAATAGAACGATTTGGTAGGACAAGGAAATGGAAAAATAAGAGACAAAGAAGAAGGATGGCTGATGAAGATCCACCACAAAATTCTAATCAAATTCAACCAAGGCTCGTGGATTATGTTGTTCCGACCATCAATGGTTACAATCAAGGAATTGCTAGACCACCCATTAATGCAAATCAGTTTGAAATCAAGCCAGCATTGCTTCAAATGATCAGCAATAATGTGCAATATTATGGTCTACCCAATGAAAATCCGAATGCTAACATTGCAAACTTTTGAAAAGTCTATGATACTTTCAAAATGAACAATGTTCCTGAAGAAGCAGCTAAACTTCGCTTATTTCCATTTACACTCCATGATAAAGTAAAGGTTTTGTTGAATTCATTAACCCCAAATTCAATCACCATTTGGAATCAATTAGCCCAAGCCTTTCTAACTAAATATTTCCCTTTAGCCAAAACCATAAGACTCATTAAAGAAATCACTTCCTTTACTCAGAAGGATAGTGAATCCTTATACGAACCCTAGGAACATTATAAGGAACTTTAGTGAGTTTATCCTCATCATGGTTTACCCCAAAATGTGAATCTGCAAACTTTCTACGATGGAATAAATCATGTAACAAGAGAAGCGATTGATGCTATGGCTACGGGATCTTTTATGAAGAAGATTAGTTAAGAAGCCTTTGATCTTTTAGAAGATATAGCAAATAATAAAAGTATGTGGCCAGTGGAGAGAGCACAAGTAAATACTACTAATCCTACTCATTCGCATGCTTCATCTACATCTTCTAGTTCCATTAAAAAGGTCAATGAATTAGACCCTATTTCTGTTATGCAAGCGCAAATGTCTGCATTATCTCAAAAGATAGATAATATGCATATAAGTAAGAGTAACCCTTTAACATGTGAAAATTGGGGCCAAATTGGACACACTGCTTTGACTGTAACTTTAACCCATGTGTAGGGGAGCAATTAAGTTATGTTCAAAGTCAAGGGAATTCTTATAGTAATAATGGAAATAATTATAGGAGTTCTAATTGGAAGTATGGTGATAATCAACAATAGAATTATCAAGGTAATGATAGAATAGGGCAACAAACAAGTAAACTAGATAAATTTCTGTAAGGAGTTTGTAATAAGCAATCAAAATCTAAAGAATGTTACAAAAAGTTAGAAAATAAGATGGATCAAATGTTTAAGAATCAATAATCTTCCATTCATAATTGGGAGATACAAGTTGGTCAATTAGCGATTGCTATTCCATCTAGAGGAAAAGGCCATGTACCTAGTAACATAGAAGGAAACCTTAATGAAAATGTGCATGCTATAGCCCTTCATAATGGTAAATTACTAGACAAACCAAATCCTTCGGGTATGCTTGCTAATGATGTTGTTGAAGTATCGAAAGAATATCCGAGTAAATCAAATGATAAAGCAAGAGAGGATGAATAACGTAAATACGGAAAGGTTAATCCACCTCAACTAACATTTCCACAAAGAATGAAGAAGAAGAATGAGGATAAGCAATTCATCAAGTTCATCAACAAACTTAAAGGTTTGGAAATTAATCTTTCATTCATTAAAGCCATTACATAGATTCCAAACTATGGTAAGTTTATTAAAGAACTTTTATCTCGTAAGCATAGTTTAGAAGAAATATCGAAAGTATCTTTAATTTAAGATTTTAGCAAAATAAAAACTGCTACAATGCCCACTAAACTTAAAGACCCGGGAAGTTTCACAATACCATGTAAACTTGGAAACATTTCATTTCCAAAATGTTTATGTGATCTTGGAGTTAGTATGAATCTTATACCTTTATCAAACTTCAAAGAGTTGAAGCTTGATGATGAAGTTAAAAGGACAAATATGATCTTGCAATTGGCCGACCAGTCTATTAAATGTCCTTATGGCATAATAGAAGATGTGCTAGTAAAAATGGATAAATTTTTTTTTCCAACAGACTTTATTGTGCCAGATTTTGCATATGATGAAAGTGCCCTATAATCATAGGAAAACCTTTTATTCATACTGGCAAAGCATTGATAGATGTGTTGGAAGGAAAAATTAAGTTAAGGATATGTGACGATACTGTTGAATCTAACATGGATAAGGCTAATAAATATCCAATAGACGAAGATATATGCATGAAACTTGACTTGAATGATGCTTACATCCAAGAAGTTGTTAAGTTAGATTTCATCCATGAATATGAAGTCAAGGCGTTGAAAATCTCTATTGATCCTTAAATCTCTTATGTTTTCCAAAATATATATATATATATGTATATAGTATTATATAATAGTATATTTTTATTATTTGTATTTTAAGTTAGTGTGTTTTTAAAATAATAAAAGGAAATAACAAAAGTTTTGGATTTTGAACATACGCGATCGCAACTTATATCACGCTCGTGAATATAATTTTCAAAACATTTTATTTCTGTTTGGAGAAAGTCACGATCACGACTATCTTTCACGATCGTTAATGGTGCGATTTTACAACAGTTATTGCTATAACAGCTCTATTTCAAACGTTTATAACTCAAATATATCCGTTAAAACAACCATAATTATCCAATTACCTATATAAATACCTATTTTCCTAAGTGATTTTCACAAATCAATCACTCTTTTACACAAATACAATCTCTTGCAAACAAGTTTTCTCTATTTTTCCAAATCAAACACAAATCTTTCTTTCTTGAATTCAATGGCTCCTAAGAAATCTGCAACAACTAAGGGAAAGAACAAATTGGTCAACCAACAAAACAAGTATGGATGCCCTTTTCCAATAAATGGTGAAGAAGAAGTTGAAAGATACTTGAGGATCAAAGAATTTGATTTCCATGGTACACTTTTCTACGATCCTACTTTTGATATTGATGTTGGGATTCATCCAGAAGTAGAAGAGTATTTTTCGCTATTTGGATTAGAGAAATTTATGAATATGCATTTTCCGTTTATCGAGGGATGGGTCCTCGAGTTTTTGGTTACTACTACGGAGGATGGGAACTTTTTGAAGAGGAAATTCAGGAATGGAGGGGAGGAGTATAAGTTTACTTTAATAGATTTGATTAAGTTATTTAATTTGGGAGAAACTTATGAAGAGATTGATAAAGAAGATTATGATTTAACGGATGTTTGGACTGAGTTAACGGGATTGGGTCAATACGATGTCAAAAACTTAACCAACAAAAACATTCGAAGCAACAGCCTTCTTTACCTTCACAAGTTTATTTCTCAAGTGTCGATGAAAGATTTGGTAATATTGGTGTGCACGGTTTCGCAATTATGGCCAAAGTTTTTTATGTATATTTTAGAGTCCATCACTAGTTTGACTACAAATAAAAAAGCTAGAGTTGGAGGTGCAAATACGATTTGCGGAATTATTTTGGGTGCAAAGAACTAACTACCATATTAATATAGTCCAAGAGAGAAATTTAAGTTTATGGGAGGAGTATATATGAGGAGAGCATGATTGGTCACAGAAGATGAAGGAAAATTTATGTTTCTACCATATGGGGTAAGAGTAAGAAAGCTAAGATCGATAGGAGGATCTACTTCTTGAGAAAATCAAAATGATGAAGATAATGAAGATGTTCAAATTGGAAGTAGTGGATCAAGACAAGCCTAAGGGGGTACACATGATACTTGGAGAGGAAAGTTCGTCAAAGATGTCAATCAAGGATGCTTAGACATAGCCTCCATATAGCAAGATGTTCATTAATTAACTAACGAAATCCAACATTTCTTTGAACCGCAAGTTAAACACATACTTCAGAATGAAGAATTTGGATATCTCGTCGAGTCCTCCAGATTCAAGTTCGTAAGATTAAACGAGTTCAATTTCTTTCTTTTTCTTTTCATTTGTGTGATTAGTTTAGTTTAGATTTTCAATTTTTTTATAAAGTCTTCCACAATGAGGACATTGTGTTCTTTAGTGTGTGGGGGAAATCGTAAAATCCCAAAAATCCAAAAAAATTAAATAAAATTAAAAAATTGAAGAATTTGAAAATTTTTCTTGATTTTGTGTTATTTATACATTATCCATACCTATATTATACTAACATATGTTCCACTGTTATTGTGAATGTTAGGTATTTCAAGTTTGATGTTAGTGCATATTTCGAACAAATTTTTTCAAGTATGACCTCAAGTTGAGAGTGTGAGCCTTTTAGCACAACATTTAGCATTTGGTAAGGATGAGTTGTGAGTAATATTCAAAAGCAACATTCCAAGTCTGTTTCGATATATATTTCAATGCAACATGAATTAGTATAAGTTATATAGTTTTAGTTTCATACTACCGATAAGATAGTAGTGGAGTAATATATAGTAGTGTTCTTACTATGAGTTTATATGTATTTCTTGAATACATCCTACAAGTATTGAGTGTGTCTAAATTGTTGGGAAACTATAGCCATAATACTTTGAAAGTGATCAATAAAGGATGAGGGTATTAAGAGAGAAAAAATAGAAAGAAAGAGAGGATAACCAATGAGTAATGCAAAAGGTGAGGAATAGTACGGAGCAGAAACTACAACCATTTAATGAGTGAAAAAAAAGAAAAAGTAGCATAGCATAAAAAATGTGTGCAAAGTGGTATGGAGCATAAATTCAACCACTAAAAAATGGGGAGAGTGGTATGGAGCATAAAATGCGACCACTAAGAGTGTTTTTAGGGTGCATGATTTTGGGAGGCTTTTGACTTCTGGGAGACAAGAAATGTCTCCACTAGGGTTTATAAACCTTAGCTGCCACTGGTCTTTTCCAAACAATCTAGGACTGTTTCGTTTATAGTTTAACCAACAATTAACTTCTCTTGGCTTTCTAGGTCTCTTACCTTTAATTTCTTGGCTTTCTTGGTTCTATTTCTTTGTTTACTTTGGCAGTCATGGAAATTGGATTCTCCAATGCAAGCTTTATTGCAGAGCGTTTTGAAAACTAGGACTGTAGAAATCTGTAGAAGGCAGCCCCGATTGCTAATCCTATCTCCAAGCCTAAATCATATGCTCAGGCTGCAACTAATCAAGCTCCAATTCCAAACTTTCCAGCTCAAGCCTCAGTCTTTGAGAAGGGGGGTTACAAGATGGTAAGAATATCGCAACATGTTTAAGATCAAAGGGTGCGTCAATGTGCTTTTTCCCTAATATGTAGATTGATTCTTCACAAAGGCAGTGCACCAAGAAAATTTGATGATTTAAAGACCCAACTATCTAAGATTTGGGATCTTGCAAGTAGATGGAAACTTATTCTAATTGGACGCGGGTACTACCATTTGATGCTCTATTCTTTAGAGTGCAAGAATCTCATTTGGAGCAAAGGAAGTGTCAACCTAAAGCTGGGTATTTTTAGACTTCAACCTTGGGTAGCAGATTTTTATCCATATGCATCAAATATTACCAATGCACAGGTTTGGGTGAGAATACAAGGTCTACCATGGGAGTATTGGTACCCAAGGACTTTAGCGGAAATTACTTTCTTTCGGCATACTCCTCCGTGTTGATAATGCTACTTCTGATGGAACTTTTGGCCATTATGCGTGGGTTCTTGTTGATATTGATTTATCAACCACTCTTCCAAGTATAGTTGGAGTTGAAAGAGAGGGTAGCGAAATATGGATTGATTTAGCATTGGAGAATCTTCCTACTTTTTACAAGCTATGTAATTTAATAGGCCATCAATCTTATTATTGTAGGCACAATAATAGGCTGCTATTAGAGGGGAAACCTGCTACCAGAAAGATAGATGAAGATGGACCGAATAAACCAAATCCATCACTATCAAATTTTAATTTGCTCACTTGGAGTAAACAAAGAGAGAAGAACCTTGAGGAAAGATTACAAACGGAAGTTCCTTCCAAAAATATCTTTTTGAATATCAGAGAAAGTCTCGATCGGGATGTTGTGAAGTCATCGGCTACGGTGGATCAGGATTCAAAATCTGATAAAACGGATAGTGATAATATAGATGTTGATCATGTGGTGGGAGTGGAGGATTTGAGAATGGAAGATGATATTGAGACTCCAACCAATCATCTAGGGATTGTTCCAAGTTCATGTGAGCGTACTATAAATCCGAATGGAATTAATTTGATCATTGATTTGAGAGATGACAAATAGTTTGGGGAAGAATTACCTTTGAGAGAGTCTTGGGTTGATATTTCTGAAAGGGAAGAAGAAAATGAATGGCAAATTACATCACGTAGAAAGAAAAAGAACTTACTCACAGGATCTCCATCGTGAAATACGTGATAGTCTCCACAGACTTATGGTCAATGAATGTTCTATATTGGAACTGTAGGGGTATTGGCAACATGGATACCTAGGTTTTTCTTAAGACTTTAATCATGGATTACAAACCACTTCTTGTATGTATTACTGAACCAATGTTTAAGTTTAACAGAATTGCTCCTTCTTTCTAGCATTGGTTAGGTTTAATTATGATTGGTTCTAATGATAAACCTTTCCCCACGATGTGGATTTTCAAATCTACTCGATATGAGTGGCATGCTGAAGTCACTCTTACCACAGATCAGTTGGTTGAGGTTAGCCTGTGCAAGAATGCAACAACTATTTTTTTCAGATTTGTTTATGGTAGTAATAGCCCTGTTCAGCATTGCGATTTATACAACTCGATCCGGTCTAGAGCTGCCTTCATGGAGAATAACAGGGTTTGGTTGGGGGATTTCGATGCAATATTGGGTAGTTATGGGAAGCTGGGAAATCCTCCAAGTGCAAGTTCATGCCATGATTTTAGATCTTGTATTAATGATGCATGTTTGGTTGAGGTTGCAGCATCAGGCCCTTTCTTCACTTAGATAAATAATAGAATGGGGACTGAGCAGGTTGAATCGAGATTGGATAGGGCTTTGGTTAGTGATAATTTTGCAGACTTTTGTGACTCATAAAATTGTACGGTGCTTGCCCGTACTACTTAGATCATCATCCGATTTTATTCTCGATTTCCTTGGAGGTGAACATGATATCTCAATTCTGTTTCGAATCAATGTCAACCACGCATGACTCTTTACATAGAACCGTTGATGAATTTTGGAATGGTAGTTTCCAATCACTGCCACCGATGCAACTGTTAATGTATAAGCTAAAAATGCTTTGCCCGATTCTCAGAGCTTGGAACCATGATGTTTTTGGTAATTTAGACTCTAATATTCGGAGTAGCGAGAGGTCTCTTCTTCACATTCAAAACCAAATCTCAACTAATGGCATGAATGAAGCACTGATGTTTGAAGAATTGGTAGCCCACTCTCGGCTTGAGCTGCATCTTCGGCAAAGGGAAATTTACTTTAAGGAAAGGAGTGGTGCTAGATGGCTTAAGGAGGGGGATAGGAACATGAACTTCTTCCACTATACAGAAAATATTAGATAGGCTGCTTCAGTGATCTGGTCCTTAATCATTAATGATGTTTTGGTCACTGATACGGATCAGATTTCAGCCCACATGGTTAATTACTATAGCTGTATGTTTACTGCAAATCAATCTGTTCATGTGGATCCGTAGTTGGTCCAATCTATTATTCCCCATCTTGTTACATTTGAAGAAAATGTAGCCTTATCATCCAAACCGAGCATTGAATTAATCAAAGAAATGGTTTTTAACATGGATGCCTCCAACACACCGGGTCTGGATGGATTCAGCAGGGTTTTTCTAAGAATATTGGAGTATTGTTGGGGAGGATTCGATAAAGGCCACATGATTCTAGGCATGAATTCCAGCCTCATAATCCTCATCCCGAAGAAGGAAGGAGCGGACAATTTTGACCAATTGCAATGTCCAATTTTATCTTCAAGAATATCACGAAGATCATTTCTTGTCGCTTGAATACTATTGCGTCGAGGATTATTTTAGAGAATCAATTTGGCTTCATTAAGGGTAGAAACATCCATGAATGCATTGCGATGGAGTCAGAAGGTATTAATTTACTAAATCAAAAGAGTTTCAGTGGCAATTTAGCTTTAAAAATTGACATTCGGAAGGCCATTGATACCCTTGACTAGAAATATCTGATTACGGTGCTTGATTCTTTTGGCTTTAACAGAATTTTCACTGCTTGGATTCAAAATATACTAAGTTTGGCAAGGCTTTCAGTTCTTACTCCCAATGGATAGCGGGCTACTTCAAATATACTCGGGGGGTGCGACAAGGAGACCCGCTATCACCGTTGCTCTTTTGTTTAGCGGAAGATCTCTTAAGCAAGCTTCTTTTATCTTTGATGGATTCAGGAAATATTATGCGTATGAGATACACTCATCAGGTATCATTTCCATCTCATTTGCTTTACGTGGATGATATTCTTATTTTCTTAAGAGCAACAACGGTTAATATGAATGTTATCCAAGACATTTTTGAATTATATGGCTGCAACTCAAGACAATGCGTAAATTAGACCAAATCCTCTACTTATTTTGGGGATTCGGTCTAGGAGCCTTGAGCTACTTCATTAGTGGAAGTGATAGGTATCACGGCTGGTAGTATTCCTTTTATTTATTTAGGGGTTTCGCTTTTCTGTGGTACTCCTAAGGTGATCTATTTGAGACCAATTCTTCATAAGATATTGTGATGCTTTACGGGATGGATTGGCAACTCTCTTTCCATGGCTGGCCGTGTTACTCTCATTAAATCGCTTATCAATAGCTCCTTGGTTAACTCCTTTATTGTTTATAAATGGCCGCAATCATTGCTTAAGAATCTCTAGCGTGCGGTGAGAAACTTCATTTGGTCTGGTAATATTGATAAAAGAAAACTAATCACTATTCCATGTAAAACTTGTCAAATACAAGTTTCGATGGGAGGCCTTGGTCTTAAAAAGTTTGAGGATATTAACACTACAATGTTAGCTAAATTAGCTTGGGGATTGATTAAGAATATAAGTGGTTTTATTTCCATCTTACGGACTCGTTTCTTAAAGAATGATCTTGCTAGTGATTGGATAAATAACTCAAGTATTTGGAATTCCTTGCTATATGCATATGGTGTGCTTCAGGAGAATATGATCTAATTCATCAGAGAAACTTCTAATTTGAATTTCTAGAATTCCAAATGGTTATCTCCGACTCAGGGGGAGACTTTAATGCTGCCAACGGCTGACTATATGAGGCCGGCTGATTCTGCCAACAAATTCATTGTGGATGGCACATGGGTTTTACCATCGGGTTTACACAATATTGTTCAGCAGCATGTTCAAGATGTTAAACTCTAGGGGGATAAGTTTGATGTGGCTTTTTGGAAGCCATCTTGTGATGGTGCTTTTACCGTTAAATTATTTTATCAATGGCTTCAATCGAACTACCCTAGCTATCCTTTCTCAAAAAAAATATGGCATGAGACCATCGCCCCCTCACATTCTATTATTTATTGGAAAGTGATTAGTGGTTATATTCCCACACATGATGCGCTTATCTGAAAAGGAATTAACATCGTATCCATGTGTTGTCTTTGCAAGAACCATGTTAAGAACAAAGACCATCTTGTTGCTACTTGTTCTTTCGTGAGAACCTTATAGACAGCCCTGCAGTCGCTATTTGTGAGATGTTTTATCATTAATTCTGGCATCAAGGAGGCATTATCTGCTACTTTTATACCTAAGTTAAGCACTCAATTACAAGTGCGTTGGAATTCCAGAATAGTTAATGTAATTTGGCTTATTAAGCTTGCAAGAAATAAATATATATTTGATGATGTGCTACCCAACGTTAGCCATTCTTTGCAAATGCTATGGGAAATCCTTCATGGGACTGACAAGCTCGACTTTGGGGCTATGTGGAATTCAGAAATGGAAAAATGGACTATTATCAACCTTGGCATTTCTCCGTGCTTCATAAAGCGTTTCGGGTAATTGTAGTTAAATGGATTAAGCCACTTGATGGTTGGATGAAGGTTAACACATATCCCTCAACAGAGGGTACTCCGGGACACTCAAGATGCGAGGGGTTCTTTTGGAATTCTAATGGTATTTTTGTTTATGGCTTTTCCTTCCACAGGTCAGTGTCCTTTTCTTTTATTGCAGAAGTAGAGGTGGTAATCTTTACTATCAAAATGGTAGCAGCTAGAGGATGGACAAGGCTTTTGATTGAGAGTGACTTGACTTTCGCAGTGCAATTTTTCAAAATGAAAAACACAAGGGTCCCTTGGCACATACGAACGGATTGGATGGAATGCCTTTAAATGCTAAATTCAATGCATCTTTTGGTAACACATGTGTTTCGAGAAGGCAATACGATTATGGACGCCTTAGCTAACCATGGTGTATCTCCCAGACAAGTTCTGAATGTCTTCAAGTTCCCCATTTTAACCAAGGAATGCTCTATCATGATCTAACTAGAATTTGAAATTATCATTTTAGAATGTTTGTAGCTAAGTTGTTTTTGTGTTTTACGTTCCTATTTTCTTCTGCGTTGTGCTAAATTTTATTTTACTTTTGATAAAACTTTAGGGGGTTAATTAGAGTGGGGAAGGGCGGGTCCCCACTTGGTGGGAATTCCCTGGTCTACCTTCGGGTGTGGACTGTAATCGGCGTTCTCACTGAAGGACTAATGTCACCCTCGCTCTTTTCTCCCTTTGTCTTTAATACTTTGTACTATACTTTAGAGAAGGTAATATTCGAGTTAGCATATAACACTTATATGAAGACGCAATTTGGTTGACCCTCCATTAAGAACAAAGGTATGCAATTAGACTATATAAATTGTACATTACTAATTTGTGGGAAATTTTGAACTTTTACTTGAATCTTATGCAATGTGGGAATGTGATACTCACTACAATAGTCTTTCACGAAATGAAGTATGAACTTGAATTACTCATTTATACACTTCTGTTGTGTTTAATTACACTCACTATCATGATATTTTCAATCATTAAATGATATGGTTTTGAGTCATTTTATACTTCATATAAAAGATTTCGCGTGGTATGTAGTTGTTTTTGAAGCAAATGTAGAAACTAGCTAAATCTTGGAAGTAAAATGAACAAAAGTGGAAGTCTATGGAAAAAGAGTGGAAAAGAAGCAAAAAGATGCATGGAACACAATGATTTAGCTTAGGATCAAAGTTGTCAAAGATCGACAAAGTTATAAAGAAGAATCATTAAGAAACAACATTTCAAGATCGTGACACTTATTTGCGGTTGCGACTTATCACTCTTCATAAACAAAAAACTACCAACCAATGTTCACGATCGTGACAAGTGATTCATGGTCTCAACTTGTGACGATTATTGGTTATCCCTTTTCAACTACAACCAACAGATAACAATGATCAACATCCATAAACCGCCATCAACTATCAACTGAAAAGACACCCTTTAGAAGTCAACTAATCATGAAAATGTGCCTTTCCATTATGGATGAGGATGAATCTTTGCATCCAATCAAAATAAAGTGATGCAACTCTTCACCAATGGACACGACTCTTCGTTTAGATAGACGCAACCCTTCATACTCTATAAATAGGGTTCAACCTCAACCATTTTCATAGGTAGGGAATTTGGATTGATAGTGCAATACATGTTAGATGTGTATGTATAGATAGAAAGTAGAAAATTATATACATTTCGCTAGCTCAAAGTCTCAGCGAGAAAAATGTATGAGTGATTCAATTCCTATTTCAATCACTATATTGTTATACAAATTCGAGTGTTTGTTGTATGAGTGTAATTGCAAAGCACTTATCAATAAAAGTTTTCATTCTTCAACATTCTTTTATTTGAAATTCATAAAGAATAGCATCCTAACGGAGATTTTCTACGAGTCAAGACCAATTTCAAAGACTCAGGAATTGCGGGAATTAACGACTCCCATTAAAGAGTGGATACAATTTGATTAACTATAGCTTTCACTTGCATACCTTACAAATTTACTTTGTTTTCTGCTTATTCTTTCTATTTTGACGTTTATGATATGTCTATGTGTCATTGATAGGAGATGTCTCTGCTAGGGTTTAGCCGCTACCCCTAGCCATAGACGGTAAACTTGCCGAAAATAATCATTTTTCTCCATCTTGATCTCTACTCTCTTATAATCATCATGGACCACTCCAATGCAAGTTTTGTTGCCAATTTATTCAATGAGCAGGTGGCATCCCCTCATGGAAAACTTATCACGGAAGATGGTTTGCACCAGCATAGGGAGTCCAACACATTGAAACATCCCGTGACCTACGCCCAAATCACAAAGCAGCAGTAGACCATCCACCACTCGGTTTCGCAAGCTATCATATCAGAAAAGGGGGGGCTCAAAACAGTTAAAATATCACAAGAGTTTTACGATCAGAGGGTGCAACTTTATATGTTTTCGCTTATTAGTCGACTTCTACTTTTAAAAGGAAATCAACCACTAAAGGTGGAAGAGTTGAAATAAGAACTTTAAAAAATATGGGCATCTATTCAGCTTGGAAGCTCATCCCCATTGGATGCGGTTACTATCATATGATCATGGGATCGATGAAAAACAAGAACCATGTTTGGAGTAAGGGTAGTGTAAATCTCAAACCGGGTGTCTTTCGCTTAAAACCTTAGTCTCCGAATTTTGACCATTATGCCACTAACATCGCGAATGCACAGATATGGGTACATCTTCTAGGTCTCCCTTAGGAGTATTGGGATCCGAGGACACTATCGGAGATAACAAGTTGTTTTGGTATTCTGCTTCGTGTTGATAAAGCAACTTTAGAGGGAACCTTTTAGCACTATGCAAGAGTTCTGGTGGATGTGGATATGTCAATGGTTCTACCAAATAAGATTGGGGTTGAGCGAGATGGTAGTGAACTTTTGATTGAACTTGGTTTTGAGAATCCACCGGCCTTTTGTAAGGTTTGCAATTCAGTTGGGCACCATTCTTATAACTTTAGAAGGAACATTAAACCTTTGACGAATGGGACTTCTGTTGTTCCTGGAAAATGAATGGAAAGGACAAAGGTAGTAGTGCCAGTTCAGAAGCCGAGATTGGAGAAAAATTAAGAACACTTGGCTTCGAACCTTGAGTTACTCACTAGAAGAAAGGTAAAATAGAAGAGGCTGCAAGATAGAATGCGGGCTGATATTCCAGCACTGTTGTGTTTGATAATATCAATAAAAGCTTAAACAAGAGTTCGAACGATCGACAGTTGATGAATGCGGACTTGGCATCGAATTCTGAAAGTTTGGAAGAGGGGGAAATACACGGCAGTAGCTCAGATTGTGATGAGGTAGATGCAACAATTAACTATGATAATTTGGTGGATGAAAGAGGCGTTGATGATGAAATTGATAATATTCATCAAGAGGAGCATGCTAATCCTAGTGGAATTAATTTAGTGGTTCATTTAATTACGGGTAAAGCAGTGAGGGCTAGTAATTCCAAACTTGAATAATGGGTTGACATGGTGGAAAATGAAGAAGCTAGTGAATGGTAAGTCGCTACTCATATAAAATCAAGGAATGGGAAATCAAATTCGCCCTTGCGATAGTCACCTCAAAATCACTAATGATGAGTATGCTCTTTTGGAATTGTAAAGGTATTGGTAATAAAGATACCCAGATTTTTCTTAAATGTTTAACTAGGATGTATAAACTAGTTATTCTCTATTTAGCTGAACCTATGATTAAGTTTAATAGAATCACACCTTCTTTCTGGAGGCAAATTGGCTTTGTTTATATTGGTTGCAATGATAAAAATCTTCCAACGTTATGGATATTTAAATCGGTTACCTGTGATTGGGTTTTGGATGTGATATCCGCAACAGATCAATATGTAGAGGTCTGGTTGAGAAGAAATACTATCACCATGAACCTGGGTTTGGTTTATGCGAGTACGGACTCTTCTCATCGACTTAATTTATTCAATGGCATAAGACAGGCTACTTTTTCTGAGGAGCATAACCGCATTTGGATTGGTGATTTCAACGCAGTCTTAGGTAGCCATGAAAAGCTTGGTAACCCCCTGAATATGAGTTCATATAATGACTTTAGGAATTGCATTGATGAAGCAGGATTGATAGATATTCCTTCCATTGGACCATTGTTCACATGGACGAATAATAGAGCTGGTGAAGAGTGGGTGGAGTCTTAGCTGGACAGGTTATTAATGAGTCCAAATTTTGCTAATATATGCAGCTCTTTCACATGCACCATACATGCTCGACATTGCTCTGACCACCATCCAATTTTATTTTCTGCTGCATTTGATGAGGAGAGGTTCTCAAGATTTTTGTTTTAGACTATGTGGACAACAGATACTTCTTTATGTGAGGTTATTCTTCATCATTGGAGGGGAGTTTTTCCGTCTCTCCCTCCAACTCAACATTTAATGCTCAAGCTTAAAACTTTGCGCTCAATAATTTGACATTGTAATAAAGAGGTGTTCGGTAATTTGGATGACAACATACAAAAAAGGGAAGAGGTACTGTTGAATATTCAAAACTGAATTTCTGAGCATGGGCTAAATGATAGCCTTGCCTTAGAGGAGATGAATGCGTACTCGACTTTTGAGTTAGATCTTTGGTGGAAAGAAATTTAGTTAGAGAAAAGAGTGGTATCCAATTGTTATGAGAGGGAGATAGGAATACAAATTTCTTTCACCGCATGGCCAATGTTCGATGGGGATCTTTGGGTATTAAAGTGCTGGTTATTACTGACGTTGTAACGATGGACATCGATAAAATTTCATCACATTTGATTGATTATTATAGAGAACTCTTCCATGAAGATAGAGATGTCCAAGTGAACGCAAATTTGATCTAATCTATGATTCCGAATTGCGTTACAATTATTGATAATGAATTACTTACAGCTAGACCTTCCATGGATGTAATAATGCAAATGATTTTTGGCATGGATCCCACGAGTGCACCAGGTCCAGACGAATACATAGGGATTTTCTTCTAAAAATTTGGGATATTGTGGGTTTAGATGTGCGTAATGTTATCAAGGATTTCTTCTATTTTGAGGTAAATTATTTCAGGGTTGAACTCGAGCCTTATGGTTCTTGTTCCTAAAAGAGAGGGGGCTGATAGAGTAGAATATTTCAAACCTATTGCAATGATGAATTTTGTTTTTTAAATCATAACGAAGATTATTGCGAATTGACTAGGTAGTGTTGAGAATAAAATCATCTCCGGAAATCAGTTTGGGTTCATTAAAGGATGACAGATCCATGAGTGTATTTCCATGGCCTTCGAAGGAATCAATCTACTAAACCACAGATGCTTCGGGGGCAATTCAACCCTTAAAATTGATGTTTGCATGGCATTTGACTGGAACTTTCTTTTGACGGTTCTTACAGCTTTTGGTTTCAACAACATCTTTATTTGTTGAATTCGAAATATTTTAGCTTCATCTTGCATCTCTATTTCAACACCATTTGGGCAGTAAGGGTACTTTAAATGCACTAGAGGAGTTCGTCAAGGGGATCCCCTCTCTCCTTTATTGTTTTTCTTGGCGGAAATTTTTTGAGTCAACTAATCTCATCCATGGAGAATTCTAGGAATCTTGAACAAATGAGGTACACCAAGGATTCTCCTTTTCCCTCTCATATGCTATACGCTGATGATATTTTACATTTTTGCAAATCAAAAGGTGCAAATATGAAAGTTGTGTGAGACTTGTTCAAGCTTTATGGTGATAACCCGGGGTAGCATGTTAATTGGAGTAAATCTTCGATCTATTTTAATGACTTCATGCAATCGAATAGAGTGACAAAGCTCACAAAAATCACAGGAATTAAGGTGGGAAGGAAACCATTTCACTATCTAGGTGTTCTTTTATTTAGAGGGGTGCCTAAAGCGGTACACTTAAGACCAGTCCATGACAAAATTATCCAACGCTTCTCGAGCTGGATTGAGACCTCTCTTTCGATGGCTGGATTTATGGTTCTCATAAAATTGGTAATAAACAGCTCTTTGTTACATTCTATTTTGGTTTACAAGTGGCCGAGCTCATTGATCGGGAAGCTAGAACAAGCGGTTAGGAACATTCTGTGGACCGGCTGCATTATTAAATGAAAGTTAATAATCACGGTTCCTTGGAAGGTCTGTCAAAAACCAGCTGCAATGAGTGGACTTGGCATGCAGAAATTTGATGACATTAACCCTTCTATGCTCACTAAATTGGCATGGGGGCTGATTACTAGCCAGTCTATTTTTTTATCCTTATGCGCACAAGTTTTTTGAAGAATGATTTACCAATAGATTGGCTAAATAATTCTAGCATTTGGAATTCCATGAAGCACACTTATAATCTCCTTCGAGGTAATATTATTTGGCTTATAGGTGACTCATCTAATTTGAGTTTTTGGAACTTGGAATGGTTACTCCCATCGTTAGGAGCTTCACTTAATTTACTTAGGGTGGATCGAACGAGGAAAAGGGAGAAGGTCTCGGGCTACTTTGTGGATGGAACATGGCAGAATCTGCCATCTACTATTCCAGTTCATTTATAACAGCAAATCCTAGCTATAAAACAAATAGGTAATCAGATGGTCACATGTTTTTGGAGACCGACCAGTAGCGGGATTTTCTTGGTTAAATTGTTTTATCATGGCTACAGCCCCCGCTTACTATTTGCCCTATCTCGAGGAAATTGTGGCACAAGTCAATTGCTCCTTCTCATTCTATTTTCTGTTATAAAGTGGCTCGGTGGTACATATCTACCCATGGTTCACTCATTCGCAAAGGAATCAATGTAGTTTCACGTTGTAACCTTTGTAAGCGTCATTCCGAAGAAAGAGATCATTTGTTCACTACATGTGACTTCGCGTGTTCCCTCTAGACTGCTATTCAATCTCTCTTTGGCAGAACCTTGGACACTAATTTGGGCGTTGATGAGTTGCTAAAGGATGTTTTTTTGCACAACTTCAGCCCGCAACTTCAAGTCCTGTGGAATGCAGCTATTATCAACATTATTTGGATTATTTGTCATGAACGAAATGGCTGCACTATTGATGACAGGTAGCCTAATGTATCACATTCTCTTCGGTAACTTCGAGAAATTCTAAGATGAATAGATGGGTTCGGTTTTGGCACGGTTTGGAACTTAGTAGTTAAGAAATCCATCTTCCACAATTTGAGGCTTACCCCTAGACTAAACAGAGCTCCAAGAACGATTGAAGTGAGATGGATTAGGCTGCCAGGATATTGGATTAAAGATAATACGGATGCCTCAACGGATGGTGCACCGGGTCCATTGGGATGTGGTGGTGTTTTTAGAAATTCTAATAGAGATTTTGTTTTTGGTTTTTCCTTTATCAGGCCAAATACATTCGCTTTTGTTGCTGAACTTGAATCTACAATTTTTGCAATAAAAAAGGCAAAGGAGAATGCTTGGAATCGACTTTTGATCGAAAGCGACTCAACCTTTGTAGTCCAGACGTTTCGCTCAAGAACCACACGAGTACCTTGGCAAATTAGAGCATCTTGGTTGGTGTGTTTGACCATAACACAAAAAATGAGTTTTTTGGTGACACACATCTATAGAGAAGGAAATACGATTATGGATGCATTAGCAAACCATAGCAGAATATCTCAAAACACAACTGCATGGGCAGAATCCCACATTTCTGCTAAGGTTTTTTATTTCATGACCGTAATGGTCTTTGCAGCTATAGATTTCGCTAGACTAGCCTTTTGTTGAGGCCTTTTGTTTTTGTCTCTTTTCTTTCTGAACGCTTTGTATTTCGTTTTATTTTTATTTTAATAAATTTTAGGGGGGTTGTTTGGAGTGGGGAAGGGCGAGTCCCCCCATGGTGTGGGCTGTTAGAGGCACTTTCATTGAGGGACTAATGTCACCCTCGCTTATTACTTCCTATCCCTGACCTTATTAAAAAAAATGTGTCATAACGAGTATTTTTTCATCTTGTGTCATTTATATTAATCAAGTTATATGCTTTCAAGTTAACTTTAAGAGTGATTTCATGGTTAACAAGATTGTGTATGATCACTGGATCTGTGATTATAATGCTGTTTAGTGAGCCAACATATTTGGAATGGTAACTTGCTAAATAAGGCTGTGTGAGAGCGACCCGTACTAAGCATAGTAATATTGTTATCCAAGTTCTTATAACTATCATAATTCATTTTCCCTAGACATAGAAAAGTCATCTCATGTGTTGCTCTACGGTGAGTTATTGAATATTAGGGCATCTGGAATAGTAATTGTTGAAATTATCTAGTGTACAAAATATTCTGGATGATTTGGCATGTTTTTTTCTATTAAACTTTTTCTTAGGGAATATCTATATATTTTTCCTCTTATCTAGTCTGTTCATGCATCTACCTATTCATCTGTCTATCATCCAAACCCTCCAATAAAATTACCTAATTTCATTTACCCTGTAACTCTAGTTGGCCTTTAGAACCGAATCCCTCCCATGTGGGATCGATATCTTTTAAAACTACATCGAAACTGTAAACTTGCAGTGGTCTCCATTTTTCTATTTTGAATAGCGGTATTGACAACACCTGTTCGTATTTTGAACTTTTATCTTATCTCAAGTAAAGTAGGGAATAAGGTTTTTTGCTTCATCACTGAATATAAGCCTTCTAGATTAGTATAGTCAAAACCTTGAGATCACATCCATATAAAGTATCGTTTCTCTTATTAACTCATCACTAGGTTTAACCTTTAAAACCACGTTTTCCTCATTGGATACCCTATTTAGAATCAACGATTGGACAAGCTGGACATCAACCTAGACAGACTGATTTGCTTGAAAAAGGTAGCTGAAATATTCAATCATGTGCGCTGAAATATTTTCAACGTCCATTGTCATAACACCTTTAACCAATAATGCTTTGATCCCTGAAGATGCATAGTGAACATTTGCAACACGATGGAAAAATTTCATGTTTCCACCAAGCCAAAGTTCATAACCATAGCATTTTTACTCAAACAAATTTCCACAAACTGATAATTTATCATAAGCACATCAAATTGCCAATCACAACGTAATTACTTAAGAACCCACAAAGTTGGAATAGGCTTGTCATTCGAACCAATCATAACAAATCCAATTTGCCTCCAAAAAGATGGGGCAATCCTACTAAATTTTACCATAGGCTCAACAAAACAAATTAACATAGGCTTATACTCCATAATTAATATTTTACAAAATAGCTGGGTATCCAAATTACCAATACCCCTACAATTCCAAAAGAGAGCAGTCATTGAGTATACGTTCCAAATGGCTATCACAAATTTCGCAATGGTGACTTTGATTTTCCATTGCTATTCATCCTTCGTGTAGTAATTTTCCACTCTCCAGCCTTCTCCCTTTCTACCATAACAGCCCAAGATTCTAACATAGATGAGGTTGTTTAAGCTTCCTTCGCCACCATTAAGTGTAACACCAATTTAATTCAGTTAGGATCAAAAATCTCCTCCAGTTCACAATGATTTATATCAGTACTAATAAAACCTTCCTCAGTCGAGAATCCACTAATTAGTATCTTCCTTTTCCTTATCCTCCGAATGACTGCTTTTCGCGTCACTATCTTCTGAATCTTCCATTTCTGACTCTCGATCCATGTTTTTTTTGAAGAAAAATACCTGACTAAGGAAAGCCAAAGATGAACATCCCAACTAGGTTAGCACCCTCGAAAATGGCTACCTAAGACGGATAATAATAAAATTAATAAACCATGATTGATCTCAAGATGAGATCAATACAATAACATTACACAAGTAGCAAGCTAGGATTAGTTAAAACATCCAAAATGGAAAAGCTAACATGAAGATTCCTAGAAGTGAAGAAAGACCAACAAAGGTGAATACTTGTAAAAACTGGGTCGTCATTAAAGGAAGTCCCATAAAACACAAAGGAGTTTCTACGAATCCAAAGTCGCCAAGCGATAGTAAACCACAAACTCATTCCAAACTCTCTACACAACCCGGCTTTGAAGAAACTTTGCCATTGAGTAACAAAGTTAGCCGCTGAAGGAGGGAAGGTGAAGTTAATCCCCAAACGATGATACTTTTCTCACAAAACATCAAGACATGAACTAATCTTTCCGAGTCTTCGCAAAAGGGGCAATGGCTGTCCATAATTGCATCCCAACCTCTTTGAAGGAGGAATACTTTAGTCGGGAGACATTCGTGGAAAACTAGCCAAGCAAAGAATTTAATTTTTTGTTGCACTCTTGATATCCAAATGATACTGAAATTAGCATTTGGGAATGTCCATTGGTTGGTGAGATGAAAGGCCTTGCAAAAAGTACTTGCCGAAAAATTCCTTGTTTGGTGTTAAACTCCATGAACAAACATCCAAAGATGTAGGGAAGGTTAGGCGTGGCTGATCGTCTAGGATGGGTTGTTGCTACCCATAAGACGCGTCCCTGCTAGGTAGAAAAAGTGCCTGGCTGGTCAAATTAATCCAGTTGCTGAGCTGGTCGCATCTTTCCTGTTTCTAAATGCGAAGTCTGTGTCTCCAAAAGGGCCTATTGTATGGGTCGCTGCCAAAAAGAAAAGTGCATCCTCGATGAACCGTAGCAAGTTTCTCATGGAAAAAATTAAAAAGAACGGGGAAATAAATTTTGCAATGAGCTCTCTGCCGACCAATTGTCGAACAAAAAGGATGTCCACCTCCCATTTCCAATTGACGTCTTGTAATTAGAACTGAAAATAGCCTAGAAATTCTCCTCCTTATAGCACGATTTAATGATTCCCATCAAAATTGGTAAGAGATTCGGCCTATCCAAGTTAAACACATCGTAACAAGTTGAGAGGCCCAAATTTCTAGCACAAAAATAAAACCACAAGGACTCCCTATTACATGTTTTTAATTTCCAAAGCCACTTCAAAAGGAGGCTACAATTTACTATTTTGAAATCACGTATGTAAAGACCTCCCATATTCAAATTAATAGTATCCCAACTAAGCTTGGCGATCCCGGATTTGTCCATGTTGCCTCACAAAGAAAATTTCGCATTAAGTTAATTAATTTAACATTCACAACCTCAGGGACCTTGAAAAGTGACGTTAGATATATAGGGAGCAATGCAAGTACCTATTTAATGAGAATGACATGACCTGCATATGACAGACAATTTCCTTTCCATTTCGATAAGCTTGATTTGTATTTTGCAATGAGAGGATCCCAACAAGCAGCATTTACATGCCTAGTACAAAGTGGAACTCCCAAATATTTTGCTAGAAGGTTCTGCATTTGGCAGCCCAACCTTGACGTGCAAGATTCTAGGGTGGCTTCGGCCATGTTGATACCAAAAAGAGTGCTTTTGTTGTAGTTAATCTTCAAGCCCGAGATGAGTTCAAAGCATTTTAGGACCCTAATCAAATTTGGAATGACACTTTCATCGCCCGGAAGAAAGCAAAGAGTATCATCTACAAATTGGAGCTGTGAGAGGTCCGGAGATCCGACATCTAATTTGAAACCTAGTAAAAGTCCTTCACGAATACTTACATCGAAGATTTGTTACAGCCCCTCCACCGCAATAACAAAAATGAATGGTGAGAGGGGATCACCTTGTTTGACTCCCCTTTGATGTTTTATTGGACGGCTAGGGACTCCATTAATTAGGACCAATGTGGTTGAGTTACGTCTACAACAAGATAGCCACTTGATCCAATTCCTATCAAAATTCATCCTCCTTAATACCGAGTCAATATAAGACCAAGAAATGATGTCGAACGCCTTATGGAAGTCCAACTTAAACCCCATGCAAGATAGTCTCCGCAACTGAATGGAATGTATTACTTCCGATGCTATAAAGGAGCATTCATGTATACTCCTACCTTTGAGGAAAGCGAACTGATTTCCCGATATGATTGAACTCAATCCATGTTTACCAATGGCAAAGATTTCTAAACCTACTTTATTAAAACTCTCTTTAATGTTATTAAACACCATTGTGGCTGGGATATCCGTTTGAAGTATTTCCTCCAATCTCTTCTATCTTGGTTTAGTACCTGTCAGTAGATCAAGACATGTTAACTGGGATCGCTTTATAGGGTCAGAGCTGAGACTAGCTGGGCTTTTAGAAAATTAACTTTGTCCAAGCCCTGGCAGACCCTTTTTATTAAATTACAGGCTGGTCATGGCATTTATTTTGTTAATGATAATGTATAATACTTAATATAGTGTCATTTATTTTATTAATTCATATAATATTTCCAAATAATAAATCCAAAATTTTGGCATTTGTAGAAAGGGGGACTAGCTTAGAATTACAAAAATGTCAGCTAACCTCAATAGTAGGCTAGCTTAGGCTTTTGAATGGTTTCCTTCTTATTTTGCAAAACTATGCGGATAAGGATTTTTTAAATTCGAGAATTCTTAAAGTTGTAAATTTTAGTCAATTTAAATCTTCCATTGAATTTTAATAGTCGAGATTAAAATACGTCCAATAAGAAAGGCGTTTCTGTTTTGCCAGCCAACTAGTTGCCAAATAAAGTTGATCTTACAGTTGCTTCTCAGAATTTATTAGGTTTCAAAGAAGGAAAGGTGAATACTTTTAGACTCGGTAATGCAACAAGGAATGAGTAGATGAATTATTTAGCATTTATATCATCCCCGTTCTCCCGTCCATCAATCGATTATGAATCTTGACTTCCCATTAATACCCTTTTTCACTACTACTCCAACGTTGCTATCAATTAAACTACACAATATTGATGTCTATCAAGCTTCATTTTCAGCTTCTTTTGAGTTTAATCACAACACCCATTTAGATATCTCTAACAGGATGTGTGTGAGTGTCCGATGCAAACGTGACCGAAGTATGTGAGTAAAGAAATGTAATTAATGGTGTGTTTTCCTTAGGTCAGTGTATAAAAATAATTATTGTTCTTTGATTAAGGCCCCGTTTGTTTGTTTGCAAAGGAAAATTTTATGCAAGGGAAAATATTCTGCAGGAAAAATAAAATATTTTTCTATGTCTCACTATATAGTTGTAAAATATTTTCTGATATTTGTTTACTTATTTGGAAAATATTTTTCAATCACAATTAATGAATACAAT
>CATIWQ010106985.1:0-28323 GCA_949673415.1 Euphorbia schlechtendalii
GCACCAGCTTCTTAAGATTAGCCCCACTTAAATTCTCACAAGCCTTCATGCAACTATTGTCAGTCAATTGTAAGTATATTGTCTGTTGGGTTGTTGGCCTAATAATAATAATAATATTACAGCAACTGTGAGTACACAATATGTTAATGGTACATAATGTCATCAAATTATTGAAGTTTAGATTTGCCATATCTATATCATCCACAAGTATGTGAACCTGTGTGAAAAATAAATAATATAAACAACGAAAATTCGTTAATAATGAGAAATAGTTTACTAAATCAAATTGTTCAGATTTTAAAACCACCAAACCAATTTCAAGGAATCTAAATTATTCCTGAAATAATTATATTTAATTAATTATCAAACGGTGATGCCAAAATGAGGATTTCCTCAATCCTCATTACTTTTTGTAAATTTTGACTTTGTTTATCATGTAAGTATTATGAATGCATGTAGAGAGAGAGAATTGTGCCATTGAAAAAATGGCTAAAATAAGAGATCATACAGATAGAAGGACTGAAATGGCCTGTATTTAGATTGATGTAGGCTCCTTGAATCCAAGCTCTGCAAGAATGCGCAACAGATATGGCTTGCATCCATATCTACTAAATAACATTAATGTCCATTGCCAGTAAAACACATCCTCAAATATAAATTAAATAAAAACAAACATACACGTAAAAAAGAAAGTGAAGATAAGTGCAGTGTGTCTGAGCAGAAAAGATAGACATAACAAAATTGTTTTCCCAATAGATGAATGAGAAGAAACTAACCTTCATAATAAAAATTGTTCATCCAAGTAGATAATAAAAGTTACAATGACAACTATTATGAAAGGAGAAGCGAAAAGTGTAACATCTTCATTTTAACTTATTCACTGTTATAACTACTTTGACCAAAAGTGAACAGTCAGTGAATTATTTCTTATTTACCATGTAATGAATATTCCTACAAATCCAAATAAATATGACCCAAAGATAAAAAATATCAATAACAAATGTAACAAGTTGTGATTTACAGAATGAACACATCCCCCAAAATAATCATACAGATAGTAAATTAAAGGAGGATAAATTTGAAGTCCAGGTTAAGCAACTAATTGAATTTTTTTTATCAACGTGGTAAAATAGGCATTCCCTCATGAAAAAATAAAGATAATCACCTTGAGCTCAACTTTGAAAAGTTTTGAAGTGGGGATGGAATATTATTTCTAGAAACATGAATTCAATTTTGTTTCCTTGAAATAGAATCCCTCTGCAATCATTAAGAAGAAAGAAAAACATATGACAAACAATGTGAAAAGGTATGCCTGTGATTGGGAAAAATAGCAAAATCAGAGAAATGAACCTCAATGTGCTTATTTAACTCCTTTGCAGAAAGTTGGTTCTTTTCATCTTGGTTAATTTCTTCATTCACTGGAGATGATAACAACTTTGAACTCTTAAAGACTTTGATAACACATTATTATAAATTTGACAACGATGCCAGAACAAGATCACATGTCATTACTGACAAAGGTCTTTGAGCATAAATTCCACATAATAATTCCCTAAATCTGTCAAATAAGACCACATATATATATCATTACCTTGAGTTTAGAGATGGCAATAGAAATGGCCCTACCTGGAGCTTGAAGGGCTTTTCCATGGACCTACAACAAGGAAAACACAAATTTAAAAACTGAGCATATGATTAAAATCAATATACAGAGGTTTAAAGAGAAAGTTGGTATGCTGACACATAACCTGAATATGGAGCAGGGAAACAACTTTAGGAAGAAGAGTAACAGGATCATTTTCTAGTTGTAAAAAAATATAATTAGAATAAAATTAAAAAAACTGGCAAAGCAAAAGCATGACACTGGTGTATTTATTTCACACGTAATCACCTGGAAAACAATGAATACAACACTATGTCATCATTTTTGTACTCATTCAAATCAATAGTGCCTGTCAGGCTTATAATAACATTGGCTTTGCTTCATTCAAAATAACTACCTTGATATAAATGGTAGCTTGGTGAACAAAGTATCCCTAAATCATGCAAGGTCCAGGGAAGGGATGTATCTTGAGGGTTGAATTATAGGCAGTTTAACCTTGACACGCTTGTCAATGGCTGATTTGCTGAATTGATTTATCATTTCATAAGCATTTAAGCAATTGAAAAGAGTTATGGACTCTCTTAAAAGATGTCAACAGGTACCCTGTATACGTACTAATATGCAAATACCATCATGAACAAAGAAAAAAATGGTTTACTGAAAAAATGTTAGTGCACAAAGAGTAAAAAATAAGAAATGAAATATACAATTAAAACCAGAATATCTCACCCATTCACATATAATCAGAATTGTAATCTTCCATTTTCAAAAATCTTCTCAGTAACTTAATTACGTCTCATAAAGACTAGCAATTTGACTACAATTTATCAAAGTAATCTACTTATTAATACAAATTTACACTTTACCACATCACTGCTGCTACAAATTAGTCCTGATAGTACCTAAATTTCAAAATTTATTTAAGAATACTTTCTACTCCTAACCAACAAGTCATTCTAATGCTGGCATATTGTTTAACGAGAATGCTACTCTTCGTTCCAATCAAAGACTTTTTCAATCATGATTGTGATTTTGTGAATAACAAACTTTTGAGTAATATAAACATCATTCTCGAAGCTTTGGAATTTGCAATTTCCACCTATCTTGTTATGATTCTCTCCTAGACATATAATTTCTTTCTCATGTAGCTATTTCAAACTTCTTTAACCATACCTCGAGTTACAAAATTAGGTTAATCGCTGGAGCTAAAAAATAGGATATACAATAGTAGAGAAATAAGGAATATAACCTGCTGAAAAGAGAGGACATCAGAGCTGAACCTCATGCGCTCTCCTTTATCACATTTAATACATCTAGGAACATTAGGAATAGAAAAGCCGCCAGGGATAGAAATATCTCTGAGTTGATCATCGTCCGTAACAATCAATTTGGAGGAATTCCTCTTGCAGTACTTGAGGCGGAAATCCATGGTTAGGTCATAACCTAAACCAATAGCCTCAATAGCAGCCTCCGCAGATTTCTTCGCATTAACAGCCATAATTAGGGATTATTGAGGAATACGATGGAGGTAACTGCAGCGATGCATAAGAATGGAACCGTGGAATCGATGATGTAGCGGTAGTTGAGAGGCGTAGTTTCTGAGAATGAGAAAGGTAGTGGTTACAGTTGTAAACTCCATTATTTGAGAATTGAAATTGAGTTGAGATTGGTCAAACGGTTGAAATCAAAAGATTTTTAAATTAAGAGAAGAGCAAGTCAAATGTTTTGTGCGGCTGCCGCGGCTTGGTGTCTGCTGTTTTGTGCGTGCGTTTATTGAGTGGGCATGGCCTAAAAACATACAAATGTCTAATTTATAAATGAAAGATTCATTAGAATAAGATTGTATTCTCAAACCATTTAGTTTATTCAAATACATATTAATTAATTTCAAAGATTTTTAATTACTTGAAACTCGTCCATCCAAACTTAATTACAATATTACAAACGTTGCTCTCCTTTCTCTTTTTCTATTCTCGTTCCCGATCACATTATTCACTATCACGCCCATGGAATTCGCCCTGATCAATGCTGCTTCGTCACCGTCCAACAAATCTTTGTTCCCGTCTCCATCGTCTTGTTCGTCGTCAAGCGATTCGACAATCCTCAGGCCTACTAATTGATTCGATTTCTTCTTGTCAATGGTTTCCTTCATCTATCAAAGCAATCACGGCCTTCGAAATTCTAAATCAAGCAATCTAAAGCAAACAACAAATTTCAATCTGTTTGTAACAGAGAGAAACTATTTAGACTTAGATTCTAGCTAAGTCATTCATTATAAAGGAACCAACAATTTATAAGTTGAGTTTCCTGTGCGAAACCAATTTTTCAATCAAATTTGTGTGAGTAGGTAATTGCTATAATCATTCTACCTGCTATCAAAGGCTTCTTCGCCTAGTTAAAGGAAATACCACTAGTGGATTTAAGCTCGGAAAAAGTATAGGGAGACTGGAGGTAGGTTAAGGCCGAACCAAGATAAAATCAGGTGTTTTCAATCCTTAAAATTATCTTTTATATTTGACAGTTTGCACTCATTCATCAGCACTCTCTCTGTTTTATAAGCTTGAAAACCATCCTAAGCTGAGTAAGATTTTACTCAGCACAGCTTGTGACCATCCTAAGTTGAGTAAGATTTTACTCAGCACAGCTTGTGAACAAACCAAAATCAGCTCAAGCTGAGTGGTTTGTGTTTTATCCAATTTTGCACTCATCACGTTTAACTTAGCATACATTAACTTAACCTGGTAAAAGATTTTTAAATCCTAAAAGAACAAGTTAAATCAACTTTCACCCCCTCTGACCAATTATCTAAATTACATGGATAAACACTGTCAAAATTTGTTTGAAGTCTGCAAAACTTGATGATATGAAAATCACAATACCAGCCACTCTATAATCAACGAACTTGAACTCATCAGTCTAAGATCCATAACAAGTTACATTATCAAGATGATAAACTCATCATTAGTAGGATGATCTTTTATATACATACACACACAGTTTGTTGTATATAGAATTTCCATTCCCAAGAGCGGGATATGAATTGGAACAATCCAAGAGGACGAAAACATAAGAATCACTGAATTCGATTTTCTAGGGAGGAGAGGCTTTGAGATTCCTGATAAGTTATTAAAGTAATTGATTCACCTTCAGTCAATGATGTTGTTGAAGAGGAGGGGGATGTCGAGCCATTTGAATTCCTATGTGGACCTCAGTAATAATAACAATTCTTTTTTGGAATGATGATGATTATTGGGCCTCAAATGTGTATGCTTGTGTCAAGCGATTGGTTAGAAAGGAGTCATTCCAAAAAAGTGTGCATTAGCACTCCGTCTATCCCTCTAAACCATTCTCAGCGAAGGAGGGGTAATACATTCTCTGCCACATGTCAAGTTAGACGAGTCAAACAAATCCTAACTTGACACGTGGCATATATTAGAAAAAAAAATTAAAAACTTGGAAAAAGTTTAATCAAGTCACTTATAAACTTTCCTTTTCATTTTTACTATCTTCTACAATAAACAAGCATACAATAATAATCCATCAAATCTTTGTTTCCAATCATACAAGTTTAACACATTCAATTTCAACACATTCATATTCAACATTTCAAATTTAATTATTAATAACATTTTTGGGAATCTAATATTACCAAACATCATCAATTGACAACGACAAAAGTAGCTTTTTGGGGCCTTACTTGTCTCTCGATACATCCCAAGCTCTCTCATAATCACCCACACTTCTGTACCTTCTTCCTCTTTAACTAATTCCCCATTCAATATCTTCATTGCTGATTGCAGTTGTTCCCCATACACCAAATTAAAACAAAATAACTTGTAGACATGACGACCCTTTCTTCAATACATGTCGTTATCATCCAAATTGTTATTTTTTAATTCTTTCATCAATTAATGGTCAGCAATTTCATCACATTAATATCTCTTAGGGTTTTGCCACTCAAAGTATCTTTAAAATCTCAGAATAATTCATTTTGTTTGGTTCAATGAATTTGGTGTGGGTAATTCTATAGTTTGAACTGAATTTCAAATTGGGGGTTTTTTAATGAATCTGCTGAATTTTTAATATTAGGTAACAGAAAGTTTTCAGTTTTAATCTAATTTATTTGTTCAATGAAGAAGATGAACAGATGTGAGTTTTTTTTATCATTTCTTTAATTTTTAAAATTTTTTTTAACTAATTTTGGTCAACCACTTGCTAAAAAATTCAACACATGCCATGTAGGATGCCACATAGCATTGAAGGAGTTCAAAGACGCACTTTCTCAAAGTTAAGGTAGCTGTGAGGATGTTTTCAAAGTTTAGGGGGGCACGGACAAGTTGGAGCAATTTTTTATGTATTAAACCTAAACATTTTCATTGTTCATGTAAGTGCGTATGTGTACTACACTGCTAGTTAGAGTAGACGATTCTTCAACAAATAAGGATGCATGGTTTGATAATAGATCACTTTTAATTAGAGCTATAATTGATTCTGATTAACTAATGGACTTTCTCCAAACAAAAAATTGGGATCAGGTTTATATTTTAATAAAAAAAAACATTTACGCATAATTAAATGTATGTTCACTTCTTCATTCCTTCATTTAGCAATGACCCCACATATTATTTTTGGTTGGAGGCTAGTTTCGATGACTTTAATTCCTTCAGCAGGACCGTCCCGATAATATTTGAGACCCTAAGATAGCATCTCTATATTAAATTTACATATAGATGTATTGAGAAGAGAGTCATGGATTCGGGGAGAGTCGTGTGCCATGCAGTATAAAAACCTTTTTGGACATAAAGACCTTCTACAGGCATAAAATTTTTTTTGGGTCATGTGGTATATCTAGTTTCCTCATTTGATCCCGCTACTATACATGTTATATATTTGGTCTTTGTGTTATATAAATAGTTACATTTTTTTTGTCATTGTGATATACATTTGTTACTCTTTTGCTCTTTGTGAGATGCAATTTGTTAACTTTTTGGATCTCATGTGGTAAAAACTATTTTAACAAAATATTACATATTATGTATTAAAGGGATGTAACATGTATATCGGAGGGGTGAAATGAGTTGATCACACTGCATGCCAAAAAAGTTTTTTAGGCCGATAGTCACACTGTATTGGAATATTTGGCTTAATTTTGAGAATTTTCTCATATTTTGATTATATCAATTTTACTCATTTGATTAAGATGTTTGTTTTGAGTAATAATCTAGTGGAATTTTTTGTCTCTACATTATATGATAGGTTTTTCACTGGTGACTTTATCTTGGACAAATTTATCATTACTTTACATTTTTTAATCATTGGATCATTTTGACACTATTGATCTAATGGTTAGAAAGAACAAAGTAATAAAAACTTTGTCCAAAATAAAATCATCATAGAATTACCTATATATTAACAGGGCGATTCCACTTAGCTCCTAAAGGGGTCCATGAACCCTACAAAATTTTAAAAATATAGTATTAAATCACATGTAATAAATATATCAACACTAAAAAAATATTTAATTGGACACCCTATATTGATAAATCTTTACATAATCATTTCTTCCATTCACTAAGTTCTAACTCTTTACTTATAAGAAAATAAACAATGAGTTTTTACTCGGTTTTATTAAAATGAATTTTTTATTCATATAAGCTTGAAATTAAAATTTATTTGTATATTAATAATCGACTTAAATACTCTTTGAATGTTGTTTTACGATGTAAATATATTTTTGATACATTAATCTATTGAGATTACCTCTTACCTATTTGATTTGTATATGTTTGGGTCTCAACTTATCTAATTAAAAATATTCATCAATTTAACGCATGAGCTATTAAAGTTTGGTTTATTAATTAGTATTCATCTAATAACACAAAGAAATTGATATAATAACATTTGGAGCATAAATATGTTTTACTTATCAATTATCAATTGTCCGTTAAATTGTTATACTGCAATTGAATATACAAGACACTAAATATGCTACAATTGAATTGATTAGACACTAAAAAATTATCGCAATAGTTTAGTCACCAAATAAAACACAACAAAAAAAGTTAGTACTTAACATTTGGATCCATAGCATCCGCACTCATAAATTCTTATACTTCATGTATACACTTTTATATGCATATCCTATACATTATATATACCTTTTATACATTATTTTTATCTCTCCTCTCTTCAAATCGATCCATGGTTTGATGAGCTATAACATGCTCCTTGAGCAATTATCCATCGTGTTGACTTGTTCTAGTTTCTTTAATATTTGAAATGAAATTAGAGAAGCATAAAAGTGACAAAACCATTATCACGTTGTGTTTTAAAAAGTATTAAATACTGATTCATAGCCCATCAGTAAGTTTTCAGTGACCTAATATAATTCCTTCATATATTTTCCATGTGTGATTGTTTGGTTTTATTCATGCATTTTTCTTTATCTTATAAACTTTATTTCCAAGATTGAGTTCTCCAAACTTGTTTTGTTAAATGCAAAAGTCTATGATTCACTTCACCACATCGGTCATCCACTCACACACCAGTCAAATAACTATTAATTTGATTTTTTCAAATTTGACATGTGACAATGCATCCATTCTACCCTACTCAACTTATCAAGTTTAATCACGTATATAAAGAGGCATATTGTGCACTTTTATCAAATTTAAATTGTGTTCAAATGGTAATTCCATGAGCACAGATGTATTCACATATCTTTTAACAAGTAAAACAAACTAAAAAAATCCGAAATGAATTAATTTGTGAACATCAATAGTAGACTTTTAAATTCATAAGAAAGATAGTTTGATGCAATAAAAGTTTTGAACCATATTACTCTTGATTGACATCTTCATAAAAAAAATGTTACTTCAATTGTTATATAATACTTTAATATCTATATCCTTCCAAATTTATTTCTGGAAGATGAGTCTTTTATAATCAGATGCTCACTACATTACATTTATGGCATTCAGATATTAGTTCACAAAGATAAACACCTCTTGTTTTATGTTCTATTTCTGTTCTCTTTGACCTGTCAGTTCATACCCCCAGTGCATAATTCATTCATATTCTTGTGAATCATAATTTATATAAAAAGAATTTCACAAAACTGGCTGAGCATCTATAGTGTACCAGAAGTGTGAATCTGCTTAAAAGTTAAAACGATGGTGGGAGTAATACAATATGGCTACAATAAAGTGGATTAGAGAACCTGAGATAATGAATAAACAAATAAATAGCAAGTACAAATTTGCATTAAAAAACAAATGAAAATGTTAATTAGGACTTAATCATAACAGGACAAATTCAAACAATGCATGCTTATACATTGTTTCACTTAAATTATGCCTTTTACCCAATCTTTTTTCTTTGAGAAAAGATTAGTCCAAATGAATGCACATCTGTAAGCAGAATAATATAATTATTCAAAAAAAAAAAACAAAAAAAAAAAACCAATTGTCCCTCAAATCACTCAAAACCAAACTTTCAGCACAGTTTCAATTTTTTTCATGTAAAATCAAAGAATTAGATTACATTGAACAACTACAGGGTAGGTTAGCTCATGTTGAAGCCTACACTAACGAGTAGACTTCAGTTTTACAATAAATTACGATATACAGGGACAAGTTGATGGAAACAAAAATGGGAAATAAAAAAACCAAAACAAGCCCAATCATGACGAGTTAAATTTGCTTTGGCGTCATTCTTAACGAGCGAAAAAAATATTACTTTTTTTTTCTAACGAGTATTGCCATATGCAATTTACCTGGATTTTGTTTCTTATTTACTTGAAGTAGTCAGGCCTAACAACTGTGAGAAAACTAGGGGGCTGACCATCTTCATCTTTCTGCTTCCAAAGGTCTCCATTGCCTTGGATGTACCATGACACTCTTGGCGATAATGGTGTGTAAAGATCTGCATTTTTACAGTGTCAAAAAACTTAGAACATGCACCATTTACAATTTAAATTTATGCTCCACAACCAAACTAAAAATATGTTGCCCTTAAAAAGTGTTTTCATGACATTTTATTTGATGAACGATTACCCCCAAATGAGATGCTCGTTCTAAATGGACTTATATTTTGTCCAGTAGTATGAATTTCAATGAGATGACAATACTGCAACTAAACACTGGATTTCCTATGGTTCTGTTAATAAATGGATTCCTATGGGGCATTAGTATGTTTAAAATAAGCAATTGCAAAAGATTGTAAAAAATTTCAGGATTCTAGATACATATTCAAAGTAAACTAAACTTCAATCAAAAATAGTGGGGGATCAACTATATGGGTTCTTTTCCAATATCCATTAAACCCAGTTTTCTCCAACTTCCGTTGAGATTATTCTAGTTATACTAGCTAGTTTAGTGTTCCCCTCCATGTATACAAATGAATTTAATGGTCTACAGGTTAGTTCAAAGCAATTCATTCCCATTTCTAACTTCTTCTCCAATGAGTCAACTTCCATTTTCTTATGGACAAGTGTTCTTTTTGTAGTCAATTCTTGCACCGATAGCTAGCATATGATTCACAACAACAAAAAAGTTTCATAGCAAACTTAACCACAAGATTGATAGCTATTGTTTTAAAATACATCCTTCAACAACTTCAGGTACCTGAGTGTTCATGTACTAAGCCTTGCCACGAAATTAAAATTAAGATTCATTCATTAGCCTTCCTAGATGAACATATGTGTTGATAAAATTTATTTAAACCCCTTTCGTTTCCTGTCCTATATCATTTTGCAGGAATGAGTGTCTCTTCTGTTTGGGTTTTTTGGAAGAAATAAACTTGAATGATTTGTTTTCAATTAACCACAAACTAACTTCATTGATATAGATAGTTTGAAGGGGGCCTTAAAGCAACGGTCAAATCGTTGACCAATAGGTCACGGGTTAGAGCTTCACATTGGGCATGAAACTGCAATTTTAAGTCCTTTAAGACTCAAATAGCTCTGTTTAGGTGGATAAGGCCGGTTTGGGAATTATTTTGCCCATTCATTAAAGGAAATCAACTGCAATTCCTTTAAAATAAAAATAAATTGCCTTGTCTACTGAAGCAAACTCCAAAAATACAACTTTCTTGCACTCTCTTGCAAAACCAAAACCTCTGTATAATCTATTATTCTTATCATCACTTCCCACATGGCCATATAGCCCCCTCCAATTCACTGAATATCAAAAAAAACTTTTTTTTAATACTATTTAATTGTACCAATTCATCCTTTAAACTCATTTTGTTTCACTCTCATCTTCAGTTCTCTCCAATGCATATACCAACTAAAACATGTGTCTATCCTTCATATTGGGTATACTAGCTCTAGCTCCATCAGCTTTCCTATTAACATTCTAATATAGTTTCAGACTTTCAGATGCCTATGAATATTTGACTCAATGGTCAAGTTTCTTAGACAAATATTTGGTAACAAAATCATCTTACCTAGCAATTATTTAAACTCAGATGTGAATTTTAAGATGGACATGCACTACAATGAAATCGGTCATTTTAACTGTTTAATTATGACTCTTTATGACTCTGTAGATGATATTTGAAACTAGCACAAAACCATTATTATCATAAAAAAATTGGGCAACAAAAAATTAAAAGTTCTTCTTAAATAAATTATATAAACAAAGCACCAAAGCAGTTCAAGCGATCAATAAGTGAAGCTTGAAAGTTACTGTTACATATATATTTTTAAAAATTTTATAATTTTCAAGTTGCATGTGATTATAAAGCTATCCTCATAAGAAATTACTTAATATGTAAGATTCATCTTTTAATTCCATCCATTCCTGGAATATTCATTGCACTTTGGAATATAAGAAGCTAATACCAGCGAGGAAGCAATTCCCTAACAAATGCATTGCTATACACAACATCAATATTTGAAAACTTACAAGGATTTTACAAGTTGTATTAATATTACACTTATAAGCACACAGAATAGTGTATGCATCATGGATTAAACATCACACATAATGTACTCAAGAATAAAATATTAAAAATATAAGATTTCCGAACCTATGAGCTTGGGATTTACCTGTTATGAAAGGCGGATCAGGTTCTCTTGTACTATGTAGTACAGCAGTCCCGGACAACACTGTAATGAACCCACAAAGCTCAGACGCAACACTACTTATGCTTTGACCAGAATAATCCTGACAAAAACAAAATGTAAACAGTTACATGCTTTGTATATCTGTCTCTTCCCTCACAAATAACCCTACCCCCATAACCCCAGCCTTCTCTCACATCCCCTTACAGCACTGTGTACCTTAAACATAATTGCACTAGCCAATATTGTGAAAGATGTGAACATGGCATAATAGATAGGGGAAACAATTGCTGTGTTGAAACTATCCAGTGCCTGCAACCATGTCAACATTATAAGATAACAGCTCAGGTTGGAAAATCCACATGATCAAGACATTCAGTGCCTCAACGTAAATTTACGAATATGCTCCAGACCGCATTATATAGGCACAAGATAAATCTGACAATACCCAACTGTATCAGAAACATGCATAATCAAACCAAAAACTGAACTGAAAAGGTGGTTTCAGATATTTTTATAAACTTCGTTTTTTTCATATTTAAAATAAAACAATTTGTGGTGTTCGGTCCAAGATTGGTTTTTACTGCTAAATCAATGGCTGAATTATGCTTCTGAAGAACATGAGAACCATCACATATAGGAATATTATATTTCACAATTTTGCAAGTGCTTCACAACTTCTTCCAAATCAGCTTTAGTTTCTAAGATGGTAAGATGGTATCAATTTATCATCATAAAAGGTGGAGAAAAGGGTGAGCACTCATGAAGACAGGTAGAAACACATGGTAATACAGATTGCCAATGCACAAAAACCCTGTTCAGAAGCTATTTATGCTGCTCCTTTCAACTATTTCATGAGTGCATGGTATGAACTATGAAGAACAAGTTTCACGGACCACAATTTTCATGCAAAAGTTCCACCTGTAGAAAAACTTCCACAAATATAGTAAAATTAGTTAACAAATCAAATGACAATATCTTCAATGAGCATCTAAAAAAAAGGATTCAAGAATTAGAATAAAATTTACAGAGAGCTTTAAAAGGTACCCTACAAATATTTTAGTACTAGATGTCAGACATAAGAAAGCAATGAAAAGGTCAGGGAGAACCGCAATGTATGTCAATATGCTTACCATGTTTAGATAATTTAATTGTGTAATAATACAGGTAACTGCAACCATAGCAAAAATCCATGTCTGGAAATATATTGCCTGATTTATTCCCTCCAAAGTTAGTTCTATTGCAATTCCAATAGCTTTTATGCTCATAACCTGGGAAACGAGAAAGTTTGATCTTATTTTGAGAATGAAAATCAATGAAATTAATGCATCACAGCTGTCAAAAATTGTGTAACACATTAGAAAGTAAATTAGGAAGAAGATTAAATTATCTTAGCATGCAGACAAAATTTAAAACAAAAACTAACCGTCAAAGATCCAATTATAGAACATATTCCTATATAGATGATGATGTTTGTTTGGCCATAGCGGGGAGCACAATACAAAATCAGTACCAATGCTACAGCTAAAACAGAGGCTGTATACAAAAGAAACGCTGTACAAACAAGCAGTAAACTGATTAGTAGAAAAGAAGGAATCAAGGTATTAGTGTATTACGATTGAATCATTTTAAAGTTCCTCTTTTTTCTTCAGTATAATACCTGGTTGGATGGCTAGTTCCCAAATTTCTTCAACTGAATTAATAGACTTCTCTGCAGGTGCATGTAGCACAATCATTGTGGAGCCAACCACACAGAGAAGACACCCCAACATTCCCATTTTTTGCAATTTCTCTTTCAACATGAAATGCGCCAGCACAGCACTGCCCGTTTCGATATACATTATTATAAGAAACATTAAATCCATTAACTTTCATTGATCACAGTCATATGACAACAAAAAAAATGAAATTTATAGCATGCTCTAGGACATCAACATCTTAACATTTCACAATTTTTGCCAAGAAATCAATAGAGATGCACATGTGCCACAGGAAACCAGCCATAATGATACCAAGATTTGGATGTCTTAGGAGAAGCGTCCACACTATATATAATTTTTAATATATATAATTACTATGTGGGCAGGTTTTGTGTCATTATATGGTCCACATTATACAACCTCTGTTTCTTAGGTAAGTACGATCTCTATAATATATTGTATGCGTTTCTTTCTGATTAACCAGAAAATGCATAAAGCATTCATTCAAGCATATGATTCGTCCTCTTTTCTAATTTACTCGATTCTTTATGTATACATATGAAGGTCTTGGGATTGAATAACAAATATCAGGAAAATCAACAGTCATTACGTGTGTGATGGTCATATCAGAAACATCAAACACTGCAGTAACTAATCCAGTCATTACCTAAAGCATGCTAGGTTACCTCTTACGAAATCACAAGCAAGAGTGAGAATCAGAAAACACAAGAGCTTTACTGAAGACAACCAACATCCAAACATAGGTTTAGTTTCAAATCATTAAAAAAGCACCTATGACCCAACATACAAGCTGAATTTGATAGCACTAGGCAAATTGATAGCAGGGAATGTGACAAAGAACCAGATGCAATGCTTTAAAGTCATAAGAAAACAAATATAAAAAAAATTTACCTAACAATGATACTCAAAGCACCAAGTGGCGTCACAAGAACAGCAGGAGCATAAATGTAAGCTACAAAATTGGCAATCTCCCCCACAATCACTGCCAGGTCAAGAAAAAGAAAACACAAAAAAAAGTAAATGGTAGCAGATGTAATTTGTAACAAAATAAATATAGGGATTCAAACGGGATTAACAGCACAGATGAAAAAGTAGAAGAGTTAGCTTAACTTACTAGTAACCATCCCCACCCACCAAAGTGGCTCCATCAAATAACCGTACCCTCCAACTCCTAAGAAATTGAATGAAACAAATTCAAGAATTCAAAGCCACAAAAAAAAAAGGTCTCTAAAAAACAAAGTAAAAAAAACACGAAACCTGCACGAGCACCGTTAGCGCCAGCCTTCCTAAGACCTTTTTTCTTGATGATGAAGCTGGAGCCGATAAAGGCACTGGAGACCACAGCGAGAAGAAAGCCTTTCAAATTGCTGGAGTACATCTAATTAACATCTGACTGAATTTGAGAGATGAATGGGAAGACAGTACGGATTTGCAGAGATGAAAAAGGTAGCAGAATGGATGATGATTGAGGAAGGGAATTGTGATTTTAAGAACCCTAGACGACAAGTACTGTACAAGTGCTATTATTTTCACTTTTATTTTTTATTTTTAGCAGAAAGAAAGAGAAGGTCGTTATTTGAGAAGCCAAATTCCCACCTGCCATTCCTCTGCTTGTTCAACTCCGCTGTTGTTCTTTTCTTTTTATATTGTTTCTTTTTTTAATTTAAATTTTTTTAAATAATGTTTCTGTTATTAATTATTATGCTGTAAGGTGTGACAGCCTTGCCTTACTCATTTTTTTTCTTTCTTTTCAATTTTAAACTTGTTTTGTTTACGGTAAGCATTTAAATGACAAATTAAAATTATTTCGTTACGGTTTTTTAAGCTATTTGAACGATTGAAATTATGAGTAGGAGAAAAAATATCAGTAACTGTTAACATATACAAATAATGACAGGCACGTACATGCTACGCAAAACTCTTAAGCGGATTACATCCGCCTGAAGTAGGGAAAGACATTACAAGAAGGCTGCAAATCCAGGCAGATCCCATCCGCCCCGAGAGTAAAGCCTCGGTAATAATCCAGGAGAATTAAATCCACCCCTAATTTGGAAGAAACCAAGTCTTCCTTATCTCAGAGAAATGTCCAAGCGGCAACCAAGCTGGGTCGGCTTGTTCGCCTGGACCGACCCAACGCCTCAAGAGCAAAGAGTGTAATTAAAACTCTGAGTCTCCAAAGAGACCTCTATAATTGGAACTCTAACTTCAGAAAAACTTTATCCTGTCAACAAGATAAAGATTCATTCAAACTAGAACTCTACACTTTGGATCAGACTTGGGAACGTTCAATGAGTATAAAAGGACCCTTTGGGTCACCACGCAGAGGTAAGTATTCTAAATTCACTAAAAACTTCCTGCCTCCTCTCTTAAATCCGATTTAACTTAAGCATCGGAGAGGCTACGCCGGTCACACGACTAGTCCCCCATTACGACGGTTTTTGTCTTGCAGGAACCATCAGACCACGTAAAAGAGGAGCATTAAGAGTCAACTTCAGTCAGAGAATTAGCACGTGGAACCACGTTCCAGGCCTAATTTAACATTGGTGCGGTGAGTGTGGACTGAATTTACTTGCTCAGGCGAGAATATCAGTTCACACGAACATTCTGAGAATCAGAGATTTCAGTCAAATATAAATGGCTCGCAACGGAACTAGCAATTAACCCCCAACCATGGGAATAACTGTCACGGAGCATCACCGCCTAAGACTGGTGAACATCCCCAAGTTGATGGACTAGTCGGAGGAGAAAACTCACTCCTCCAATTGCAACAAAAGTATAAAATCGCTCCTGAGGAGATGGAGGCATATCGGAAATCAATCGTTGAAGCGTACATCTCCTCAAGCATGATGTATGGCGATTTGAGCAAAGTTGGCCTGATCATATCTAGGCGTGAGACAATACCACCTTGTAATTTGATCGACGATTTTCACAGTGCATCACAGGAACATATGCCGCCTCACCTTTATGACATCACTCTGCCAGTTTTCACGACCGGCATCCCTCACATCAATCCTCAAATTGCCTCCATCACATTCTCAGCAGCCTCGAATGCCATAACCACACAACCCATGGGGTAAAACCCAGTCGGACAGACGACTCAATTGTCATTTATTTAAGGGCTGATATCTGCAATGAAAGATGGACAGATACCGCCTGGAGACATAGGGCCAACGCTGGCCGCCATTCAAGGGCTAGGAATAGGCAAGCAGCCTGAACCGATCCCGAAAGCTGGAAAATTAAAACGATCTATCGAGCCGGAAAGTGAAGAAGAAGATGACCTAGAATTTGAAAAGAAAGCCAAGAAGGTTTTCGCAAAGTTGGCTGTCCCTTATCAAGAAGCAACATCAAGAACCCAGTTTTCGCCATTCAAGAGAAACATCCTTGATCAGACGTTGCCCAAGCTCGTCTACATACCTACCTTCGACAAATATACGGGTAAAGATGATCCAAATTACCACGCTGCGGACTTTAAGAATCAAATGGAAATGACGGGGGCCACGGAAGCATATATATGTCGATACTTCTCGGCCACGCTAGGTGGGCCAACGGCCCGATGGTTCACTTCACTGCCCCCAACTCCGTAGGAAGCTGGGATAAGCTCAGCGACGCATTCTGCAAGCATTTTTTAGGTTCCGCCTCAGCCAGGCTGGTGACAAGGAGTTTACACGAAATTGTGCAAGGGCCAAAAGAAAGCCTTCATGATTATTACAATCATTTCAATGAGGCATGCCTGGAGGTATGAGATTTAGATTTCAGTACAACTAAAGAGGTAATGCTAAAAGGTACGCGAAGCAGAGACCTTAGGAATGCGATCCTCACTAGGCATCCTAGAAGCTTGCAACAAATGCTTGGCATGGCCAAAGACCCGATCCCAACAGATGAAATGAATTTCAATCGAGGAAAGGAAGGTTGGGGTAGAGAAACAAAGAAAGAGGATAAGCCTAGGTTTGACGATAGAAGGTGGAAAGGTCGAGGCGGATCCAATCGAGGAGGATATCTTGATATAGATGAAGACCGCCCTAGGTTTAACGCATCTTTGAGTCAGATATTAGTAGCAATAAAAAAGACTCCAGAAAAGAAAAACATCTGTTTCCCCAAAATTCTCGAGGGAGTTTCCTTGGGGCCAGATTTGAACAAGTACTATGATGACCACAAGGCCAGGGATCACCACATTGACTACTGCAAATCTTTAGCTGACATAGTTCATGAATTAATCAAAGTTGGGAAATTTAGCCAGTTCGTAAAAGGAATCACAAAGCGACATGAAAGGAAGGAAGGAAATGAAGATGAGAGGGAGGATGACTCGGATAAAAGGTTCGGTGGCACAAAAGGGGTTATCATGGTGATTGTAGGCGGACTTAAGTTCGAGTCGCCCAAAAAGAAAGCAAGAGGCTCAACCAGCAAGAAGAGCAACGTCAATGTCGAGGTGGAAATATTGAAACCATTCAAGAAGGACTCGCTAGTGGAAAAACAGCACGCCGATCCCATAGTCGTGGAAGCAATAATGGAGAACTTCATAGTAAGAAGAATTCTTCTGGACACGGACAGCTCGGTGAATATTGTCACCAAAAGTGTCGTAGAGAAATTGGGAGTGCACCACTCCCAGATTCGAGCAGGATGCTCGCCACTCATTGGGATTAACGGCCAACCCATACAATCCTTGGGTGAGGTTACAATGGAGGTGGAGATGGGAAGCCTCATGCATAAGTTCTACGGGAAGGTAGAGTTTACCATCGCTGACATTTGAGTGGGGTTCAATATCATATTGGGCAGGCCTTTCCAAACTGAAACCCGTATGCTTATCTCCCCAATGGACTTGGTATTTTACATACCAACTACAAAAGGGACTGCGGTAATAATAGGCAACCCCCAAGTAGCTCAAGAGGCATACCTTGCCTCATTGCACAGAGAGTCACTCTTGGTTGAAGAGGAGTTTGAGACGGACCGATCGGAGAAAATTGAGGTGGCTGAAGAGCTAGAAGAACTCAAGGTTTGCCCAGATCGCTCACTTAAAATTGGAAAGAGCCTTTGCAATGATGCAAAGGCAGAAATAATTTACGCCCTTACTGATCAGCAACATGTTTTTTCATGGTCAGCTGAAGACCTCGTGGGTGTCAAACCTGAGATCATGCAACACAAGCTAAACTTAAACCCAAGCACCGAGCCGATCATTCAAAAGAAAAGGAAACATGCGCCAGAGAGACAGAGAGCCATCGAAGAAGAAGTAAACAAGCTCTTAAAAGCTGGGCACATTAGAGAAGTTCAATATCTAAGCTGGTTATCCAATGTTGTATTGGTAAAAAAACCAAGTGGAGCCTACAGAATGTGTGTAGACTTCACTGATGTGAACAAAGCAACTCCGAAAGATGCTTACCCACTTCCAAGCATGGATCAATTGGCGGACGCAACGGCAGGCTATGCTGTCTATTCATTGTTAGATGCTAAATGCAGGTATAATAAAATACCCATGCACCCCACCGATGAGGAAAAAACATCCTTCATAACCCATAAAGGCACATATTGCTACACAGTCATGCCCTTCGGTTTAAAAAACACGGAAGTAACCTATCAAAGGCTGATCACTGAGATGTTCCAAGATGAGATAGGAAAATCAGTGGAAGTATATGTGGACGACATGATAATCAAGAGAAAAGGCGAGGCGGATCATGCAAAAGATATTCGAAAGGTTTTTAGAGTATTGCAAGAATATCGCTTGAAGCTCAATTTGGAAAAATGCACCTTTGGTGTGAAAGGTGGCAAATTTAGGGTTCATGATTTCCCAACGAGGAATTGAGGCCAATCCAGAGAAAATCGAGGCTATTTTAAAAATGGAGCCGTTGGCAGAATCAATGCTTTAGGAAGATTCATTTCTTTCTCAGCCAAGAGATGCATGCCTTTCTATAAGGTCATGAAAAAAAACAAAGACTTCAAGTGGGATCAACCTTACCAAGAGGTATTCGTAGAGCTAAAGAAATTCCTGGGAAAACCGCCACTCCTCACCACACCCTAGCCGGATGACACACTTTACATGTACCTGGCCTCCACCGACGAGGCGGTAGGAATAGTGCTGGTTCGAGAGGAAGGGCATGACAAATTCCCAATATACTACACTAGCAAGGTGCTAAGGAACGCAAAGCTCAGATACCCTCGGATTGAAAAGCTCGCTTTGGCCTTGATTTCAACCTCCACTCGGTTAAAACCCTACTTCCAGGCCCACACAATTGTAATAAGGACCAACTTCCCGTTGAAAAAAGTCCTCCAATAGCCTGAGACTTCTGGGAGACTTATTGAGTGGGCTATCCGATTGGGGGAACATAACATAAGACTCGAGAGCAGAAGCGCCATGAAAGCTCAAGTTCTGGTAGACTTTGTAGTAGAATTCACAGGGCTCGAGCCCGCCAGAGAAATCAAAACTGAAGAATGGGAAATCCTCGTAGATAGAGCATCCTCTCATGAAGGAGCCAAAGTCGGCGTGTACACTCGAGGTCCTGGAAAAATCAGATTCTCCAACGCAGCCAAACTAGCATTCCCCGCGACCAATAACGCGGCAGAATATGAGGTAGTTATCAAAGGGCTAGAGCTAGCCCGAGAGATAGCGCCAGATCAGTTACTGCTCAAAAGCGACTCAAGGCTAGTTGCGAACCAAATTAATCGAAACTTCGAGACAAAGGATATAGAAATGGCAAAGTATCTCACAAAGGTAAGAAATCTCATAGAGATACTAGAGTCAAAAGGAGTAGCCTGGAAGATTGAACATATCCCCAAGAAAGAAAATGAGCGGGTAGATGAATTAGCTAATGCGACTTCGAGCAAAGAAGAGCGGAAAAACCTCACCTGCCTGTATGAGGTAATTACCCACCTGAACAACAAAACGAAGTCAAGCTTACTAATAGAGCAGCGTGATCTCGGATGGATGAAGTCCATTTACGACTACCTTACTATAAATTGACTGCCTGATGATAAAATCGAGGTTAACAAAACGGTAAGGAAAGCCATGCGGTTTTCCTTGCTTAATGGGGAGCTTTACCAAAAATGTACTCTGATGCTTGGAAAAAATGCATAACGGCTCAAGAAGGAGCCAAAATACTGCAAGAACTCCATGAAGGAGACTGTGGCTCCCACTAAGCGGTAGTGACATTGGTTAGAAGAGCAAGCCTCTCCAGCTTTAATTGGGAATCTATGAACCTAGACGCGGGGACGTACGTCAAATCATGCCATCAATGTAAAATCCATACACAAAAATCTCACGTTCCTCATGCGGTATAGCGCCCCCTAATGACCGCCTGACCCTTCCCAACATGGGGAATTGACATTGCGGGACCCATTACTGAAGCAAGCGGACAAAGAAAATGGATCCTTGTGGCCATTGACCACTTCACCAAATGGGTCGAGGCAGACGCTCTTAGTAGTATCACACCAGTTTGGGTTCTGGATTTTGTCAAAAAGAACATCCTTTTACTATTCGGAGTACCACACAGAATCATCTCAGATAATGGTACGCAATTCACATCCAGCAAGTTCCAAGATTTCTACAAAGAGTTAAAGATTGAGACCCACTTTAGCTTTGTGGCTCACCCGCAGACCAACGGCCAGACGGAAATTACAAATAAAACACTCGGTCAAGGAATAAAGAAAAGGGTGATGGAAAGGAATGGAGTCTATTCGGATGAGTTGATTAATGTGCTGTGGGCATACAGAACGACCCCATGCACATCTACCGGAGAAACACCTTTTTTAATGGTATATGGGGTCGAGCCTATTCTACCCATCGAAATCAGTCCTCCATCAGACCGAGTGGCCTACTATACGGAGAAAGAGAACGACATCAACATGAGATATCACCTGGATGATTTGCAAGAGAAGCGGGAGAGGGCGTGCATTCTTATGGCCTCCTACAAAGCTAGGATCGCTAAATACCATGACAGGAAGGTCAGAGAGATCCACCTCCAAGAGGGTGACATGGTCCTCAAGGACGTAACTGCCTCACAGGAGTGAGAGGGAAAAGGCAAGCTGGGGGTGAATTGGGAAGGCCCCTATAAAGTTTCACAAGTCATCAGACCAGCAACCTACAAGTTACAAACCATGGAAGGGAAGGAGGTCCCAAGAACGTGGAACATCGCAAAGCTGAGGCCATATTACATGGCTTACGACTCTTAGAGGGATCCAGGCGATCGTACTCTTTTCCTTTATGGGCTTTTTCCCAATTGGTTTCGCCCTAGAGGTTTTTAATAAGGCAGCCCATCCTTAGAAGAGGTAGATGACCAGATGCGTAGAATTCCCGGATGTACTTTTTGATTCATTCAATAAAAAGTAATTAATTTCAAAACGTGCACATTTAAGTACAGATCATACTTTGAGATTGCATAAACAATAAAATGAAAGTGCTTAAAACACTCAGGTGACCATAAGGCATAAGACCTAAATACCATAAAATGGCAAACATAAGACCATTGAGGTGGCTCAAACGCATAAGACCTAAATATCAGGCTAATTCAACACAAGGCCATTGAGGTGGCTCAAGTGCATAAGACCTAAATATCATAAAATGGCAAACATAAGGCCATTGAGGCAGCTCAAACGCATAAAACCTAAATACCATAAAATGGCTAACTTAAGGCCATGGAGGCTGCTTAAAAAGTATAAGACTTGTATCATTAAAAGCAAAATAAACAAATGACCTAGTAAGACGGCAAGAAGATACACAACAACACTCGAGGTGGAAAAATAATATATCATTAAAAGGGATAACAAGGCCAAAATATTCTTACAAAAAGTTCAAAAGAAAAATAAAGCTAACTACGCTTCGGGGTGGGTCGATTCGGTGCCATCTGCTTTTTCCTGCTCTTCCTCCACCGACTCTTCAAGAGCCGTTTCCTCCTCGTCAAGCTCATTGGGATACTTTACTCCCATCAAAAGGTCCTCAGGAAGATCCGGATGGTGAGCCTGACAAGCCTCAAAAACCATGCGGCCATATTCGCGGCCATCTATTGCCATGTTGAGCATAGCTTGGCTATAATCGAAGACTACCTTAGGAACCTCCGCCTCATATTTTGATGTTCTGCAAGCCATTCCGAGCTAAATCCATCTCCTCAGCCTTCTTTCGATACTCCTCAACCTTTTTGTTGGCCTCTTCCAACTGCCGACTTGACTCAACTTTAGCTGCCTCAAGGTCTTCAACCTTCTTATTGACATTCTCTAACTCGTGAGTTGTGAGCTCATGAGTTCGCTCTAATCGCACCATGTCCCAGCTTTTCCGTATCAATTCTATTGCTCGAGAAGCCATATGGACCAACCAACACACTATGAACAGTGAACAAAAATGAAAAATTTAAACCATAAACATGATAAAGGAAGAACCTCGGTGGACATCAGGAAAAGAGTTTTGGACGACTGAAGCAAGGTCTTGACCACCAAGATGTCTTTTTCCACCGGGAGAGGCAAGATAGTCCTTAAGACGCTCTGAATTGAGGTGGTTTATATGAAGGGATTACCCTCACATGCAAAGGATAGCAGATTCGCCTGAAGAGACTCAGTGCTAACTGGCTTAGATGGTTCGGCAGGGATGTCCAACTTGGCACTCTGAAACAAAGAGGATAACTTAAATTCCAAACAAACAAGTTTAAAAGGCAAATTTAAATTCTTACTGATTGGAGGGAAGCCTCTCCAGTCGTAGGGGAATGAGGCGGCTTCGCAACGGTCTCCAGAACCTCAGTAGGAGCCTTATGCTTCCTTTTCCTCTTGCTCGGATCTCTGCCTTGAATGCCTGGAACTGCATTAGCCGAACCACTAATAAATCCAAGCCCAACTCGTTCATTGGAACGTTTGTTACCTTTGGATCCCTTGGCGGCTTGTTGCACGAGATCACCAGCAGAAGGAAAATTAAACACTGAAAAGAAAAGGAAAGATTTAAGTATCTGGGAAAACTTGTGGCCCGGCATGATAAATATGCTCTGGTTGACCAGGCTCAATAATCCTAATATTTTTTGCCATGGCCTAACTAATGGTTTGGCACAGCCATACTCCCTTCCTAAGAGCTTTAAAAACATCTACCCTAGAGTCCGGGCCGGCAGAATGGCAGGCTAAATCTGGGGAAAGGTTCCACTCGGTTGGGAACCAAGGGTAACGGTCCTCTTGCTTGATAAAGAAAAAGTAGTGTATGAAATGTTTCACGGAGTCTACTTTATTCAAAAATTTGTAGAAACCACCTCGGTGAGCAAAGTGATACAGATCCTCGTTCGCAGTCTTCCTTAACGAGGCGATTCGCCTGAAGAACTCATCATCAAACTGCATCTCTGGCCTTGTAAAAATTAAATAATGCCCCACCAAGTCTATCCAATTGTTGGGGTGGATTTGAGCTGGACTAAGGCGAAATCCCCTCAGAACATCGCTGAGTCCTTCAAGAAGTGGATAAACAAACACTGATAAAATTTGGTCCATGTAGATTCCAAAGTATCCTTCAGGCGGACAGGTGATCCGCTGAGCTTTGGAGGGGAGCATTATTTCGCATTCTTTAAGCTAGGGAAAAACCTCCATCTCAAATTCCAGATCGACCCGATCTTGAATCGACTCGATAAGGTCAACACTAGGCATCCTATTCACTATTTCCCTAACTTTTCTTTTTTCCTTGGCTAAAGTTTCAGGACGGGTAGCTACATGTCGCCTCATGGGGCGGATGGAGCTCTTCTTCATTCTCTTTGAGCGAGAGGACACTCCAACCCCTATTCTAGGCAGCATCGCTGGAATCCGACCCATTTCTTCATCTAACTTGGCCCAAGCCACCGCAGAAGAGGAGGCGGACTTACTACGAGATGCCCTACTTCCATCCGACTCAGACATGACTTCAATCAGATGGGGTGCTCTAGAGTTTGAGATATAATCAGTATAATCTACGTTCAAAGGTTTGAAGTACTTGAAGTTTATCTCAGCTATTTTCCTACTAAATTGGCTACTAGAGGACGAGGTGGAATCAGTCATTGCCACCTATTAAAAATCCTAATCAGTCAGAAGATCCTAAAAAATCCTAATTATACTCAAGGCGGTACAAATAATATTCAAATTACCTATGTTGGTATTTCAGATCTAAATAGCAAAGAGAATGAACAAACAAAAATTCATATCGATTGAATAAACATCTCAGATCTAGCAAGTGCTCTACGCAGGAACAAGCAATTCTGGAAATAGGGGAAAAACAAGCAGTTCCGGAGAAAAGGGAACAAGAAATTCTGGGAAAATGAGATACAAAACACAATTCATCTCCCAACGAATTGGTCAAGGCATCGATAAGTCCAAAGAACAGCAGAGGAACTAAACGAAGAACTCACAGGGTAGTAGTTTTTGCAGAAAAAAGAACAACAACAAATAATAGCGAATCAATGATAAAAGCAAAGCAGGGGGGTATAGGAGCTTACTTGTACAAAGAAGATGCTTGATTGGAGGAGCTTGAAAAGATGATTGATGGAGAAGAGTTGTGCAAAATCGCCGGAGAAGAAGGTTGCAGAAATTCACCGAAGAAAAAGTTGCGAAAATAGTGAAAGGTGAAAATGGAACCCATATATAGGGTTGAGAAGACATGTGAGAGGACGCTTTCCCCATGAAGGATACGTGGCGCGCTGTCTGCCTCATGTTCAAAATTTGAAAAGACGTGAATTTTTCACCCGGGTGCTCATAACACGTATGCCCTAGACATGTGTCCCCAATGATAAATCCGCCCGGACCAAGCGTATCTTAAACACAAGCTCCTAAAAAAACTTTCACACTGATGGGAGGACTTCTGTTAACATATACAAATAATGACAGGCACGTGCATGTTACGCAAAACTCACAAGTGGATTACATCCGCCTGAAGCAGGGAAAGACATTACAAGAAGGCCAGGAGTGTTCCTGCCAATCCAGGCAGATCCCATCTATCCCGAGAGTAAAGCCTCGGTAATAATCCAAGCGGACTAAATCCGTCCCAAATTTGGAAGAAACCAAGTCTTCCTTATCTCAGAGAAATGTCCAGGCGGCAACCAAGCTAGGTCGGCTTGTCCGCCTGGACCGACCCGACCCGTCGCCTCAGGAGCAAAGAGTGTAATCAAAACTCTAAGTCTCCAAAGAGACCTCCATAATTGAAACTTTGACTTCAGAAAAACTTTATCCTATCAACAGGATAAAGATCCATTCAAACTAGAACTCTAGATGATTCAGACTTTGGATCAGACTTGGGAACGTTCAATGAGTATAAAATGACCCTTTGGGCCACCACGCAGAGGTACGTATTCTAAATTCACTAAAAACTCCATGCCTTCTCTCTTAAATCCGATCTAACTTAAGCATCAGAGAGGCTACGCCAGTCACACGGCTAGTCCCCCATGGCGACGGTTTTTGTCTTGCAGGAACCATCGGACCACGTAAAAGAGGAGCGTTAGGAGTCAACTTCAGTCAGAAAATTAGCACGTGGAACCACGTTCCATGCCTAATTTAACAGTAACATTAGACAATAATAAGTTAGAAAATCTACTAATTATCATTTCTTCAAATTCAATTCCTTTAATAATAGAATTATAAAATGATTAAAAATAATTCATGTGTACTTTGAAATATGCATGATTAATGAGATTGGTCTAAGTGGTAAGTGATTTAAAGAATTAAATTACAAGTTAGAGTAAAAATATAAGTAACTTTGGACAATAATAAGTTAGAGAATCTACTAATTATCATTTCATTAAATTCAATTCCTTTAATAATAGAATTATAAAATGATTAGAAAAAATTTCGTATATACTTTGAAATATTCATGACTAATGAGCTTGATCTAAGTGATAAGCGATTTAATATTGTTTAAGTAAAAGCAACTGAATGCAAATTTCGGTTAAGAAACTCACCTATCACAACCCAACCAAGTGTGCGACCTTTGGTGAACTTAATACTTTTTGCTAATTAGTCATCAGAATTTGATAAGAAGTGCATTAGTTTGCCTTTGGCTCGTAAGACTTTGGGCTTAGTAAGGAAATTAGTGAATCGAGTCCAACCAATTTGAAACATGTGAAAGAAATGGGAGTTGTAGTTCATAACTATTGCTATAATATGCAGGCTTTCTCAACCATCACTTTATTTTTAATATAATTTCATTTAACTTTTTCTTTATGACCATTAAATTAGTGTTGTGAAATTTAATAGGATGGTTATAAAGATAAAACTAATAATAATTTTGTCAAAAAGTGAAGTTACTATGAAACGCACATGTACTGTATACAATGTTTTAAAAATCACTATGTACTTTTCTTGGTGGTAAGAGCCAGTTTATATTTTCTAAATATATTAAAATCATAAATATAATTTAAATGTGAATTATATTATGAAGAAATTATTATAAAGAATAGCAATAAACATATACATAAGATGATTGTCAATTCTTACATAATCAAAAAAATTGATAATTTCATATGTGAAATTTTAACGAAAGCACCTCATTTTTCAATTCTATTTGATCTAATATTTCTATCAACCATAAGTTCTATTCCAAGATAGAATCTATTGATATGTAACCTATCAATTTCAAATATTAAACATAAAAAGAGAATGTTTTTTCTATTTAATTCTGAAGTGCTTTGTTTTGATCTACGAGTTGGGCCTCTTATTTTGACTTATTACGTGTTTTGTTATTGGGTTTATTGAATTTACATACGCATAACAAAGTTCGCAGATAAAAAAGTTTGATTAAATACATAGTTCACCCCCTAAGCTTGGCAGATTTTATGTTTTGTCATCCTAAACTCTAATTTGTCTTCATTAACACCCAGAACTTGGCAAAAACGCACCCAACTTCCCCTAAACTTAACATAAGGTTTGAAAAGTTAGAGCATGACTGACAAGTGTGGTGACCTTGCTAACATGCAGATAATTTGATGTCATGTCGGTGATATTATAGACTAATTTGATTTGAGAAAAGTCCAATTTGCAGTATTCTTTCATTTTTCTTGTTTTTATATAAATAATGAGTTCATTTTCTTTTACTCTATAGATTTCTCAGTAACCAAACAAATTTTTTTGTTTTAACATGACGTTTGAGAAGACTGAGAAATTAAAAACTTTACGCGCCTATCATAAGGAAAGTGATGCACACACCCGGCTATGCCAACATGAGGGAGATGTTGGGTGCGTTTTTACCAAGTTCAGGGTATTAGTGTAACATCCCATTTCATAACATCATATTTGCATTTTGATACATATGTTATATATCGTGGAATTTATTATATGGTATAATTATATATCATATATTGTTTTAGACATTAATTTAAAATATATAAAATACGAAATTGAATATTTAAATAAATAGTTTCGGGATGTTATTTAGAGGAAAAATAATTATAGTTCATTATAATATTTTAGTATTATTTAGAGTATTTGTTTATTAGAATTAGTATGGAATAAGTATGAGTATAGTATAGTATAGTTATAAGTATTGGTATTTGTAATTAATAATAATAAATGAGGGTAAAATGGTCTTTTGACTACTTAGATATTATTAATACCTGATAAGAAGAGATAATATCAGATTATCTCCCACAAAAGAGAAAGAAAAAGTAGCCTTAGAGGAGAGAAGAGAGGAGGAAGAAAAACGAAAAAGAAAAAGAATCAGGTATGTTTTCGTTTTTGTAAGGTGATTTTCGTAGGGTTAGAGATAGAATTTAGAGTTATGATACAAAGAAGAGTTGTAGCTCTGTATGTTAGGGTTCTTGCTATAAAATTTGGGGATTTTTCAACAAGTGGATTTTTTTTCTATGATTTATTTATTCAGACTATCCAGAGCATAATAGTTATAGAAGTGGATTGAGATTCAAACTGATGATGCAGCTTTTATACTAGTTGTAAAATTCTGAATTTTTGATATGTTGTACCCTCACCTGTCTAGATTATTTGAAAAAAAGATTGAGTTCAATCTAAGCTTTGTA